>JAODAL010081207.1:0-11985 GCA_025379985.1 Phyllomedusa bahiana | reverse complement strand
TCCCAAAAGGAACAGGCACTGAGAAATATTTTAAAAGATGAAGCCTTTTCCCTCGCATTTCTCGAAAAAGAGATAAGAGCCCAAATGTCACCCTTCAATTCACGAGTTTTTCGCGAGGGGGGCTCTGTAGGTTCCCTGGCCCCTTAAAAAAAATTGACCCCCTCCTGGAAACCCTAATCTTGGTGCGCTAATTTCTTTGGGGGCCTTCCGCTAATATGGTTTCATATTTTCCCCCCTGGGGTCTTTTATTGAGGGGAAATTCTGGACGGGGTCCCCCAAGCTAACCGCCCATTAGTACCATGGAAGACGACAGGCCCGTTTTCCCTGAAAAGGCTTTTTAAATTTAATAAATTCCCTCTTTTCATCTCGGCGATGAGACGTCGGTTTCCCGTAAATAGTGGGACTATTAGGGGGGTTTTTTTTTAAAAATTTCTTTAGCTTTTAACCTTCCCCTTTGGTTTTTTAAAAAAATCAGTTGGCCTGCTTGCAGTGAATGCTTTCTTATTTCTTTATGGCAAGTGTTTTGTACAAATGCGTTTTTTTGGCAGGTACCTAATCACGACTTATACGAGATGCTAACCCTTTTTCCCTAATCCCTGGAGCTTTTGGCAACGGTTTAAAAGCCAACAGGCTTTCTGTCATTTTGGACTTTCTCATAGGAAGAACTTTTAAAACTTGGTAAACTGTATAGCCTCCATATATTTTGTCTTGAGAAAATTCTTTGTTAATTTTCAAAATCCAATAAAATGTTTAAAAAAAAAAAAAAACTTTGTGGGAGGTCTCAAGCTGTGACTCTCCCTTCCATCTCACTAGAATGATGAGTCACAACTTTCATGAGGGAGAACGCCTCCTGGGAGAGCAGCCCTGAATTTAAAGCTGAACGCAGAAATGCTAAAGTCTGCAAAAGCCTGTGGTGAAAAACCCCCTTGAACGGCCTTAATTTAGAATTTTGGGCAGTATACCTGCGCAGGGGCATCGTACTCCCTGAACTGTACTTTGCGCATGCCCCTGGATGGAGACACGTATAGGGCTTTCTTAAAAAAAAAAAAAAAAAAAAAAAAAAAAAAAAAGACTGAACCCAAATATTTGAACAAAAATTCCATGGATCGAAAAAGCCCGATAGTCGGGGGAAAAGGTGAACCTCGATCCCGGGGGCAAAATTCCGAATGGACAGAATTGAGTTACGGATAAAGAACCCATCTCTAATTCTTCCCCAAGTGGCAGAGTTCTAGGTAACCTTTGGGCCCTCGTTCACACGGCTTTTTTGGGGCGGATTGGGCCGACTCCCGGCCGGATTGCGCGCGTACGGTCCAATCCCCCCAGTCATTACGTAATCCACATTCTCATGGAACTTTGGTTTCCCTTGCAGGGGTTAAGTCCCTGCAATTATTTTTGGGGACACGCAAAAATAAAAAAAGCAGGGGCCGGGGGGCATCCCCGCCCCTTTTTAAAGCTGTGACTGCGGGCGAAATCCGTTCTGCAATTACGGCTTGAACACTGCCTTACACCCCCAGAAGATCAGTGACGATGCAGCCTCTTGTTTACACCTCCTGCTATCTCTCCTCTCAAAGGGTTTTTGGGGGTTTTGGACCCGGACCCCATCCCTGGGAGCTCAAATCAGCAATTTGAACCGGGCCCCCGGAACTCCATGAGCCAGATTGTGGGTTTATCCTCTGTCCGTTCTCCCCCTAGGTTTAGGGGGACGGGGGCCGGTGATCTCCCGCGCATTGGACCTTTTAGTGTTTGTTCTTCCACCTTTTATCCCGACCTTCCTATCTAATAGGTGTATCCCCCTGTTGAATATTTCTGCCTCTGGGGGGCGTTGTTTGCGTTTGGTTTTTTTTTTTTTTTTCTTTTTTTTAATGAAGATGGAGCCGTATTTTTTTGTTCACCTTTTATTATAATCCCCCAAGTATTTCATTAGTTTTTCCTCTGTACTGTTTAGAAAATTTTTTTATTTTCTAATAATTCTTTTTAAGTGCTGTGATCGAAGGGTTTTGCCATCCCAATTGGACAGCTGGTAATGTTTTTGTTACTATAAAATTTAATAAGAAATTATGTTTTAAAAAAAAAAAACTAAAATGAACCACAGCGTGAGGAGCAGCCGTGGAGGGGTTCAGTCTTTTATTACTGTTTTTTTTTGGAAAATGCGCACGTTACTTTTGGGCCCCTTGGGGTCCACTTTTTGCCCACAGCTTTTATGAGGTAAAGGGGGGAAAGGGGGGGCCGGACATTCACCTTTTTTCTTATTTTTTCCAACAAACGGTGATTGGGGGTGGTATTATCAAAGCCGGGGGGGCCCGTCCCCCTACGGCCCCATTGACCCCTTTTTGTTCGGTGGGGGTAATTCGCCGCGAACAATTGACATTTTTGATTCTCCCGGGCTTAAAAACCATACTTTGGGGGGGACGAACTTTTCCATAGCTCTCTATGAGAGTATGGTTACCATAGTCCCTTTGCGCTTTTTTGCCGGTATAACACCAATACGCAGCGGCCAAAATAAGCCTTGTGAAAAACCCCCTTACGGGAGGGTAACAAGTGGGGGGCTTCCTGCTATTAGCATAATTTTTTGGGGGGTTTCTTATATAGGGCGGTACTATTTCTACCATTATTGGTACTTTGTGTCCAGTCATTAGGTGTTGGGGGCCTAATATCCTTTTGCTTGATAACCTCTAGGTCTGCTCCGGATTGTACAATTTGTATGAAGCTGCTCCGGGGCCACACGTAGCTTTTTGCCAAATAATGGTCTCCAGGGCCCTTTGGGCTTAAGGTCGCTTTTGGTTTATTGTAGGGGGGCCTCCAAGTAAATTTCTGGGTCCGGGGTTTGTGACAGGAAAAAGTGAACGCAAGGTCCTCGGCTGTGAAAATCCCACAGATGTGTTGGGTGGAGGGGGGGGAATGCTCCTTTTTTAAAAGGGGGAAACAACATCAAACATTTTTCTTTTTGGATTTTTTTCATAAAAAACAATTAAAATTTTTTTTAAAGTTCCCCTGTGTACTTTACCCTACTTTCTCTCCTGTGAGCTTTATGGCAGCAAATCCTTGTGGTTTTTTTTTGGCCCGTCTCTGGTCTAGAAGGAAAGTATTATCAGCAATAACCTTTCGGTGTGAACTTTCCCCCTCATATTTTCCTTTCTGATTGCTCATGGTTTTTGTCTACTCTACCCGGGGCTGGAGAAAACAAACAAAATCATTGTCTTCCCTATATTTTAATGGGGTTTATTAGGATCTTCAGCAGCTGCTTAAAGTGTTGAGATGTTCTAGAAAATTCAAATAACTTTTTAATGTATTGTTTTGGGTAGGAAACCAGGGGGAAGGGGGAAAAATCCTGCGAACAAGGGGGGAAAACATGGACTCCCCTCGGGGTTTTTACCCCTTGGCAGACTGGGTTAACATCCGCCGCAAATGCAAAACCTCGGGCCAACCTCTTGCCCAACGTTGTGGTTTTTGTCCCCAGCTAAAAGCCACAATGTGGTAAAAAACCTCTGTTTTTGGTTAAAAAATACATCACTTTAGTTTTGTGCTAGGGGCCGCTCTGGGTATCTCCCTCTGGCGGTGTGCTCTGTTTTGGGCCCCCGGCACCTCGCTCCCCCTTTACATTGGTGGTGTACTATCTTACTCTGCTTGGGGGGTTTTTGCTCCGTTTGGGTGGAATTTTTTCCTCGCTTGGTTTCTGCTTTACTGTCCTCTTGGACGGTGGCTCTGTTTTTTGGGGGGGAAGCCCTATCCTTCGGCTGTGTACTTTTGCTCTGTCGGGGGTTTTGTAAAAACTGTTTTGGGCACTCCCACCTCTCTCCCCTAGGCTTTTGACACTGTTTTTGGCAATTTGCACCCTTGTTTGGGGGCAGTGTAAATTTTTTTGGGCACTGCCCCCCCTCTCTTGGGGGCAGTGTACATTTTTTGGGCATTGCACCTCTCTGCTCTGGGCAGTGTACACTGTTTTGGGCCTTGCACCTCTCTGCTCGGGGCATGTCCCCTTTTTGGGGTTTTTTGGCAACACTGATTTTTCCCTCTGTTTTGGCGTGTACATTTTTTGGGGCATGCACCTCTCTGCTCTGGGCAGTGTACACTGTTTTGGGCTTTTGCACCTCTCGTTTTATTGGCCTGTTTTGTCCCAAACCTTTTTTTTGGGCACTGAAACCTCTCTGCCGGGGGCTGTAAAATTTTTTGGGGGCACTGAAACTTCTTTCTTGGTTTGGGACTGTTTTGGGTGAAATTATTCCTCTGCTCTGGACGCTCCTCTCCTCTCTGGGCGGCGTGCTGTTTTGGGGGGGGGGGGAATTTTTATTTCCTTTACCTGAGCACGTCTTTCCCCCTTTCTCGGGGGTTTGGGCTCGTTTTGGGGGACTGCGCCTCACTCCTCTATGCTCTAGGCAGTGTACTCCTTTTGGGTGTGCTTTGTTTTGGGTGGAACTACTCCTCTCTTGGCGGTGTACTCCGTTTTGGGGACTGCTACTCCTCTTTGCTCTGTTTTGGGGGGTGCCCTCAGGGTTTTTAATTTCAAGGCAAAAATGAAAAACTCTTTTCTGCTTTTTACACCGCCCCTCTAAACAACTTATAGAGCAGAGGCGAATATAACAAAGGTTTTTTTCAAAAAACAATTTTTAGTGGTTTTATTGTAAATTTTTTATCCAGAACTTTCCGTAATTTTCTCGAAGAGTTGGTCCGAACTCCCGGCCCCGCTAATAAGGCTCTTACGGGGGGGAAGGGGGACCGCGGCGGCGGTGGGGAAAGTCGAGTTTAAAGGGCAGAAAGGGTGAAAGAACCCTCAAACCCTTAAGAACAATGTAAACTTTGGCAGTATTTTGGGCTTTTTTTAGTTTTTTTGGGGGGGGTTGCAGGGGGGGACTTGGCAATGATTAGTCCGTCTTCCACATTATTTTTAAAAATTTGGGGAAATGTAATAGAAATGTTGGGTTGCGGGTTGGGCCTTTCCCAGCGTGGG
Source organism: Phyllomedusa bahiana (assembly GCA_025379985.1). Classification (NCBI taxonomy): domain Eukaryota; kingdom Metazoa; phylum Chordata; class Amphibia; order Anura; family Hylidae; genus Phyllomedusa; species Phyllomedusa bahiana. The sequence continues at coordinate 7,040 of JAODAL010081207.1, read as the reverse complement.
GTTTTGGGAGATAAATTGGGAAAAAACGGGTTTTCCCAGCGGGGGGGGGACAGAGCAAAATTTTATCTAAATTTTTGCCCGTAAGGGGGAATGGGGGGGTTCCGTTTCGAGGAACGGCCACTTAAATTGAAGGTGGGTTTTGATGGGAACGGCCGCTCTTTTAAACCCCCCTTTCTCTTAAGGTTTCACAGCCGCTGCCCTTTCAGCCCTTTGGGCCCCATTTGGTCCCCAATTTGGGGGCCCAGGGCCACGGGCCCGGGGGGGAAATAGTTTGGGGCACTGTGGGGTATTTGGGGGAGGGTGGGCCCCCGTTAAGTTTGCCTTTTAGCGCTCGTCTGGCTGGGCGCGCTTTTTCCATGGCGCTACCCCCAAACTCTTTCCTTTCCTTTCTGGAAAAGCTTCCGCCTCCCCCTCGGGAAACAGTCTGTGCACCTGCGGAGGGGGGGGGGACCCAAAAAATTTTATTTAAAATTTTTTTTTGGGGATTTTTCTAGACGAAAAATCCAAAAGCCCAAATTTCTTCAAAAAAGGGCCCCAGGGGTTTTTTCATGGGGGCCCACATTAGAAAAAAATTTTTCCATTTCCTTAATTTCTTTTATTTAAGTTTTTACTTTAGCCCCTTTTGGGAAATTTTCTGAATTTTTAAGGGAGTCTGTTCTTTTAGTAAACCCCCTAGAACAATGTCCCGGGTTTTTCCACAAATTTGCTGGAGCCCGCGGGTCCCCTCCAACCTTTTTTTGGTGGCCTCCCCCCGGGGGTGGCAGGCACTTTCCCCCCCCCCCGTTTTTTGTAGCGTAGGGTTCCCCAGGATGAGGGGGAAATTTTTTTCACCAGCAAATGTGCGCTAAGAAGCCACAAACTTACATGTACAGTGGATACAGCAGGAGTGTCCTGCAAAATCATCTATGAAACTCAAAGGGGGCCCCACTCTTTTTTTTTTTAAATTTTTCCCTTTTAAAGTTCTTTTAAAAAATTTGCTTCTAGGTAATTTTGCTTATCTGCAGCTGAAAAAAACAGGGATTTCCCACGCCCCCCCCAATTTGGGCCCATGTGACCTGCAGCTAAATTTCCCGGGAATTTCTCCCCTTATTCCCCCTTTGGGTCAATGTGCCCTGTAGCTGAATACAGGTTTCCTATGCTGTGCCCGGGGTTCATGTTCCCTTTGCAGCTAAAATTACGGGGTTTTCCTCACTCCCTGCCCCTGGGGTCCATGTATCTCACTAAATAAGGTTTTTCCCCACTGGGGCCCCTGGGGTCTTTTCCCTTTCCCAGCTAAATCCCAGGATTCCTCACTGCTGCCCCGGGGTTTTTGTGACCTGCGTTTAAATACGGATTTCTCACTGCTGCCCCCCTGGGTCTTTGTAACCCTTCCCCCGGGCGAAAACGGGGAATTTCTCATTTGCTTGCCCCCGGGGCCCTTTGTGACCTGCAGGGGAATTTTACAGGGTTTTTCTCATTTGGCCCCTCCCCTGGGGGTTTCCCATGGGGCCCTGTGCCTGAAATACAGGATTCCCCAAAATTGCTGCCCCTGGGTCATTTTGACCTGAAAACTGAATAAGGATTTCTAAATGCGGGCCCCCGGGGGTAATTTTGCCCTTTGCGGGGCAAAATTTTACAGGATTCCCCCACGGGGGCCCCTGGGTTAGTGCCCTTTCAGAAAAAATACATTTTTTCCCTCACTGCCCCCCTTGGGTAAATTGGGGAACCGGGCAGCTAAAATACAGGTTTTCTCACTGCGGGCCCCGGGGGTAAATGTGACCTGCGCTGAAAAAAGGGGTTTTTCTCACGGGTTTCCCCCCGGGGTTTCCATGTGACCTGTAGCTAAATTTTCCCGGATTCCTCACTTTTTTGCCCCTGGGCCCCTTGTTAAACCCTTTGCAGCTAAATTTACAGGATTTCTAACTCCCTTGCCCCTTTTTTCATTTTAAATCGGGAAAGCTAAATACAGGTTTTTCTCACTGCCCCCCCCGGGGCCCTTTGTGATCTGCACAAATACGGGGGTTTCCCTCACGCTGCCCCTGGGTTTTGGCCCCTGCAGCAAAAATACGGTTTTCCCCCACTGCTCCCCCGGGGTGTCAGGGAACATTTGAATACGGGGATTTTTCACTGCTCCCAGGGGTTTTAATGTAAACCTGCACTGAATACAGGATTTCTCACTGCTCCCCCTTGGTCCAGTGACCCTTGCAGCTGAAACGGGATTTCTCCTGCTCCCCCGGGGTCCTTGTCCCCCTGAAAGCTGAATCCCGGGTTTTTTCACTGCTGCCCCTGGGTATGTGGCCTGCAGCTAAAATACGGGGATCTCTCACTGCTGCCCCGGGTCATTTTCACCTGCCTGAAATACAGGGTTTCTCATGCTCCCCTGGGTCATGTGACCTGAAAGGGCTAAATTTACGGTTTTTAACCTCACCCCCCCCCCTTGGGGGGGGGAACCCATGTGCCCTTTCACCCTGAATACGGGGATTTTCCCCACTGTTCCCCCTGGGTATGCCCACCTGCACCTGAAAAACAGGGTTTTCCCCCCCCCCCCCACTCCCTTGCCCCCTGGGTCATGTGGCCCCTGCAGCTAAATACGGGTTTTTTTCTAAATCCCTCCCCCTGGGTCATTTTCCCCTGCGTTTGAATACGGGTTTCTCATTTGCGGGCCCCTGGGTAAATTGGGGACCTGCGCTAAAATTACAGGATTTTTCATTTGCGGGCCCTGGGTTATGTGCCTCCCAGCTAAATACGGGATTTCTAAACTGCTCCCCCCGGGTTTCGGGGGAACCTGCAGCTAAAATACAGGATTTCCTGCTGCCCCCGGGGGTCTTGTGCCCTTTGCAGCTGAATACAGGAATTTTCATTGCGGGCCCCTGGGTAAATGTCCCCCTGCAGCTAAATTTACAGGGTTTTCCCCACTGTTTGCCCCGGGGGTTTCATTGACCTGCCCCTTAAATTTACGGGACCCTTTTTTCCACTGCGGCCCGGGGTTTCATTTTGACCGAACAGCAATACAGGTTTTTCCCACGGGTTTCCCCCCTGGGCCTTGTGACCTGCATTTTTAATTTACAGGATTTTTCCCGGGCTCCCCCCTGGGTAAATGGGGGACCTGCCGCCGAAAAAGGGTTTTTCTCACTGTGCCCCGGGGGTCTTGTGCCCTTTCGGGCTGAAAAACCAGGGGTTTTCTCACTGCGGGCCCCGGGGCCCTTGTGCCCTCCCAACTTGATTACGGGGTTTTTCTCCCTGCTGCCCTGGGGTCATGTGACCTCCCCGCGAATACGGAAATTTCTCACTGTGCCCCGGGGCCAAATGTGACCTCCCGCTAAATTACAGGATTTCTCACTGCTCCCCCCCGGGGTCATGTGACGGGGCCAGTTAAAAATACAGGATTTCTCACGGCGCCATGGGTCATGTGCCCTTTGCAGCTGAATAAACCCAGGTTTCCCCCCCCCCATTCCCCCCCCCCCTCCCCCCCCCCCCCCCCCCCCGGGGTTCATGTGCCCCTGAAAGCTGAATACGGGGTTTTCCTCCGCTCCCCCCTGGGCCGTGTGACCTGCGCTAAAATACGGGGTTTTTCCCATCACTGCTGCCCCTGGGCCCCGGTGTGCCCCTGCAGCGGGATACGGATTTCTCATTTGTTTGCCATGGGTAGGGTGCCCTGAAAAGCGGGGATAGTTTTTCCTAAACTGCTGCCATGGGTAAAGGGGAACCTGGGGCTGGAAAACGGGGGGGTTTCCCCTCTTCTGCTGCTCCTGGGTCATGTAAAACCTGCAGCTGGATAAAAGGATTTTCTAAACCTGGCCAATGGGTTCATGTGCCCTTTGCTGCTAAATTTAAAAGGTTTTTCTTACTCGCCCCCGGGGTTTTCCATGTCACCTGCAGCTGAATACGGGGATTCCTAAACTGTTTGCCCCTGGGTCATGGGGCCTGAAATCTGAATACGGGGAAAATTTCTCCCCCTTGCTGCCCCGGGGGTCATGGGGGCCCTTTGCAGCTGAAAAACAGGATTCCTCACTGTTTCCCCTTTGGGTCATGCCCACCTGCAGCTGAATCAGTTTTTCTCACGCTGCCATGGGGGGCCTGAATACAGGATTTTCTCACTGCTGCCATGGGTCTTTGGGGGCCCTGCAGCGGGAAAAACCTGGATTCCTCACTGTTTCCCCCCCGGGGTTTTTCAGGGTGACCGGGCAGCTAAAATTACGGGATTCCTCCTGTTTGCCCCGGGGGGCCGTGGGGCCCTCAGCTGAAAAACAGGATTTTCCACGGCGGGCCCCCGGGGTAATGGGGGAACCTGCAGTGATAAAAAGGATCTCTCCCTGCTGCCCCGGGGGCCCATTTTGGACTCGAAACCTGAAAACCCATGAATTCCCTAACTGCTGCCCCTTGGGGCCGTTGGGGACCCTTCCCCAAGTTTTATAAAGGATCTCCCCATGATCCCCCTTTGGGTCGTGGGGGACCTGCGGGCCTAAAATTACGGGAAAACTCCACTGTGCCCCGGGGTAGGGGGGGACCTTTCAGCGGAATTTACGGGGATTTCTCACTGCTCCCCCCCGGGGTAAGGGGAAAATGAAAACTGTTTACAGGTTTTTCTCACTGTTTTCCCTGGGTAATTTTAAACCCTTCCCACCCCGGGAGTTTCTGAATAGCACGATTTTTTTGTGTCCCTGGATGTAAATCTTAACATTCCTATGGGGGGTTCCAAAAAATTAAAAAGTCTAATTTGGAATCCCATAGAGGGGCCCGGGAAATTTTCCGGTCTCAATCAAAAGCGCGGGGTCTATCGGCCAATCAGAGGGGGAAAGTCATTTTAAAAGGGGAAACCAGGGCCTGTCCGGCATAAATCAAAAAATTCCGTTTTTCCCGGTTGCGGGAAAAAAAAGGGTTCCGACCAAACCCATGACCGGGAAAAAAAGGACAAATTTCTAAATGAACTTAACCCGGGTCAAAAGAGACCCCGGGGGTTGCTTCTTTTTGCCCTTGAAAGTTTTTGGCCGGCGGCGGGTTTGCTGCTGTTTTAGATTGTAACTTTTGAGAAAAATCCCTTTTCCCCGGGATCAGAGAAGTCCCCCGCCCACGACAGCGTAACGGAGAAAACCCCACGGCGGGAAAACATCACTAGGGCCCCGCCCCGCCCAATTGGCCGAAAAAGGAACCTGCGAGCCAGCCCCCAAATGGGGGGAGGGGGAGAGCATCAGGGGAAAAAGCGAAAATCATGCCGTAGACGGTGCTAACCCACTCCCAAATTAAACCCCAGCCCGGACACCAACCAAAATCCAGACCCACTTCCCCCGGGGGGGTTGAGGGGGGCGCGGGCCGGGGCCCCTTCCCCAAAGGGCTATGGAAAGTTAACACAGCAAAGCCCAAGGACACCCCCCTTTTCCCTTCTATGGATTTGGGGGGTTGTGACGGGCCCCCCACCCAATCGGGGCTTTCCCTTTTTTTCCGGCCCCCACCCCATTGTGAAATTTTAAAGTGAGGGCCCGGGGGTCGGGTGTCCGCACGGGGAAATATCGGGCCCCCACCGGTTCAGGGGATTAAGAAAAAAAAGAAAATGCGAGGGGGCAGCCACCCGGGAACAAAATACCGTCTTCGCACTTTTCCTTTCTGCCCGGTTTAGAGGGGGAACATTACTGATCATGGGAGGGGGGAAATCCGAAAAAGGGACAAAAAACCGTTCAAAAAGACGGTAAAATACCAAAATTTGGGAGCGGTATTTTGCCCTTGTGGGGCAGCCTAAGGGGATCCTTCTTGGGGGAGACGCCTTGGACCCCCCGCTGTGTGAATATTGGAGGGCCCAAATGACAGATTTAAAGGGGGCCTCCTCTGGAAAATTGAAGTTCCCTACAACCACGCGCCCTCCGTTTTTCCCTCAGGGGACGAAAACTATATGGCGGATGCAGGAAAATTTGGGCCATTGGAAGAACACTTAAATGTGTTGGAAATAACAGGTCTTGTAACAGGCAAAAGGGGCAGCCGGCAAAAATTTAAAAAAGCCCTTACCAAAATCGGGAAAATTTAACCCCTCCGGGTTTGGGAAGTTTTAAGTCCCAAAATTTACCGACAAGTGCCGGGGGACCCTTAGCAACAGGGCCCCCAAAATTACTAAAGTTTCCCACCAAAAAGGGGTTTCCCAAGACCCCAGAGGGTTTGTAAAACTATTTGTAAAACATTGAAAGTTTGCAGCAAATTTATTAACCTTTAAATGCCCCTTGCACAGGATTTTAAAAGGGCCCCAAAGTTAGGGAAAGACGGGGGTTTTCCTCCCATTTTCACAGACCCCTCCTTAGGGCGCTTTTCCCCACTTTTCAGTTTTTTCAGAAGAAAAAAACAAGTCTCATCTTTCCCCCAATTTTAACAATCCTCAATTCTCCCCTTCCTGTTTTTTTTTCAAAACCCAAAAAAAAAAAAAAAAAACCAAATAAAAAAAAGCCATTAAAAAATTTAATTGTGTGAACGCAGCCGTAGTTTTTTCCCTGTCTCCAGGCCCCTGTGGCTGACCAAAATAGACAGGGGGTCTGGGGGGGGGGGGGAGGGGGAAGACCCCGGCCGGCTAAACGTAAACCCCCTTCTCAAAATTACAGCCCCTGCGCTGCCTCTTACCAGGGCCCCCCATCCGGGAAACCCCAAAATGGGCCCTGGATCACAACCAGGCACAAATTTCGCTCCGCACCCCAAAAAAAACCCCCCATAAAATTGGGGGACTGTCAGACCTGAAAACAAAAACCAACATTAAAATGGGGTAACAGAGGGGACAGAAGTAAAGCCATGGGGGTTTTGCCCCTTTTCAAATTTGCTTCCCCAAACCCAAATGCCCCCGTGTCCTAAACATTTAATGGCAGCGCAGGGCTCGGAAAAAAAAATTTCCAAATTTTCCCACAAAATACTTTTCCCCCCCCTCCCCGTTTTTGGCGTCCACAGCTCTCTCGGGCAGTTCCCCAAGGCTGGGTAAAGATTTTGTAACACCTGCTTTTCCCCCAAATACAAATCCCCCGGGTTTTTGTGTACATAGCCCCTCCTTCAGTCCTAGGCCGGGGGGCCCCAGCCCTTTGTAACACCTGCCTTTT
>JAODAL010081206.1:0-11986 GCA_025379985.1 Phyllomedusa bahiana | reverse complement strand
TGGGGAGAAAGAGGGTTTTTTCCTGGATAGCCATTCAAAAAATTAAAATAAAATATTTACCCCAAATTTTATATTATTTAGACACCCCCCATTTAAAATTTCCCAACCCTTTTTTTATAGATTTGAATAGATGCTTAGAAAATTTTCTTTGGGCAAACAAAAAACCCGAGGATTGCTAAAAATTCTTAATCAAAAGGAAGGAGAAGGGAGGCCTGGCACTCCCAGACCAGGTCCTCTATCTAGCGGGCTCGCCCATTTAGATTGGTTCCTTAAAACACCGAACAGTGGGTACTATAGAGGAACTGATATGCAGGAAAAAACCCTACCTCTCCCCCGGGCCCTACTTCCCACTTCCCTGGTGTTTGGCACTTCACCTTCCTTGATTACACAGCTTACATTTTTCAATATTCCGCTCTCTATAGGCAATGGGCCCTTGTTCCCTTTAAAGGAAATTCCGGGGTTTCCTATCACCTCCCCTGCCTTTTTGTATGGCGATGAAGGCACCAAAAGCTACTTGCGTAGGGACTTTTTTAAACCCTCCCTTTAAGTCATATCAGACAGCGTTCCGCCCCAATTTCGCCCCCCAAAACACTTGGGCTGCAGTTTCGCAGATAAATTTTATTTAAACCCTAAATCTAGAATGAACTTTACCCTGCCCTCACGGCTTTGAGAAATTGTGTGCCCAAGACAGCACCAACCCACCCATATCTACTCTCCAATATGATCATTGAGTCTCAATCTAACGGCCACCCGCATTCCGAATGCTTGGGAGCTAGAATTGAGGGGCCCCTTTTGGGACGGGCTTGGTCAAAAGCTTAACCTATCCACTAAGTTGGGTTGTGTAGGATCAGGAACTTAATTAAAAAGTGCTTTCCATGGTATCCGGCCCAAAGCCTTCACTCAATCCCCAGGGGGTCCCGGATCCTGTGGAGTGTAAAAAGAGACGGGGACTTGAGCATATGGGGGGGTTGGCGGGGTTCTTCACCTTTTTTGGGAGCAGTAATAAACATCCATACAATTACTGGTATAGTGCTGCAAAATTCCCCGGAGGTCTTGCTACTTTTCATGATACCTCTGAGCTTGAGAGCGTTGAAGGGAAGCTTTATTATCTTACATTAACATGCTTATTTGTCATGGTAATTTCTTAGACTCCCTTTGTTTAAATTTTTTCCTAAATTTGTTTCATACATTTTTTAATAAAAGTTTTTTTTATAAGAAAAAAAAAAAACCCCTTCGCAGGGTTTAAGAAAAATAGCGGCACAGGGGCTCAGCGAGGGGAGCGGCGGCAGTATCACTCAGTGGAGCGTTTGGTGGAAAAATCCCCCATACCGGGGTTGGGGGGGGAAATTCTTTGCTAAGACACCGAGAACGAATATGGTAAATGTAGAACTTAGCAAAAGTAAAGCGTGGCCAGGGAAACAACGTTTCACCACGGCCCCGCGTCAAAAAAATGCACTCACCATCCGGTGGCCTGGGGGAAACGGGCTCAATGTGGTGGTCCATCCTTTCCCCCCAGCAAAGCAGCAAACAGGCCCAATGGCACACATGCCCTTTCAAACCAGTCAAGGCCCCCACCTCTGCAGAAGGGGGCTGTTTCTCTTTGACACAAATTCCCCGGGGCCAAATGCTCCTGCTCCTCCCACTCAGGCCCAGCAGTCGTTAGCGAGGCGATTTCAAAGAGACAACAGTATGCATCCCAAATATCCCAAGGCAAAACTGCCGTAAAATCCGTCCAAATTGTTGTGTGCAGTCCCTCCCTTTCCAAAATGGGGATCTGCACCGTTCAAAGAACTAATGCTTTTGCCGGGGCCAATGGAGAGTTTTCCCAAGCCGTAATTTTTTTTCCCAAAAAAAGGGCAGTAAAAGAAAATTCAAAAATTATGTAGAACAAAGGGGGGCCCCAGTCCTTGGGGCCTTATCATTTTTTTCCCAAAGGTGCGGGCACCCGGCGGACTTTCTGGAGTTTGTAATTTACGGTCGGGGTCCAGTACATTTTCTTTTCGGCCCATTTGGGTGAATGTGCTTGGGCCCCCGGCACACCAAAAATTTTGGGAAAGGAACGCCGCTTTCCCCACCAAACTTTTGCCCAAACTGGGGGCCCTCCTGCGCCAATGCCCCCCCCCCTTTTCCCCTTCCCCACCACCATCACACCCCCCACAAGTACGGGCCCCAATCATACCACATTTTTTTAGGGCACAGCGGTTTTTTTTCTTTGCAGTTCTAAAACCTGGCTTGCCTCGGAAAAAGAAGTCACACAGGGGAGGATTGCTCCCCGTAAATGCAGCAAAAAAAAATCGATGTGTGGTTTTCCCTCCGCGCCAATTTGCAAATGGGAACCCAGGGTTTGAGGGAAAAAATGGGGGAACATGGTGCCCCGGCGCTGAACCCGAGGGGGGGATGGCCCATGCCCCCCTGCAGGGCGCAAGTTTTTCAATCTGGTTGGGGAAAAGTTTTCCGGGAAATTTTTCCCAAACCGATCTTCAAAAGGGTTTCTAAAAAGGGCCGGGAAAAATTTGTGCATGCACTTCATCCAATTCCTACAAAGCCAAAAACCCCCTTTCCCTCAGTTGCGGGGGGCAAAAAAAGGCCCCCCCCAACACACTCTAAAAATGCCATTTTTTCCACCATTTGGGGGAACCCCAGCCTGAAATTTGGGGGGAAACCGACTGAAATAAACAGAGAAAGGCCATTAACGTTTTTTTTTGATGACCGGGGTGGACAGGAGTACCCCCCGTTTTAACTTTGATGTCACCCAGGGAAGCTCTTGCGTGACACCGGGCCGTTTGTTGGGCTTTTCCCGGGGAGGCCAAAAAGTTTTTTGCCCCATGGCGCCGGGAAACAAACGGGATGAAAAAAAGTCTTTTCCACGGGTTCAGTCCTGGAACAAAATGCTGAAAAATCTGTCGGGGCCCGGGGGGAAATTGGGAGACGTGGCGCCCCTACATCTCGGGGCCACATAAATTTGGGGTTGGGGACGGGAAAGGGGAGGGGGGAGGAGGAGGGAAAATTGGAGCAAAAGAAATTTTTCCTGGTAAAAATGAGGGGGATTTTCTTACCCTTTGGGGGACAAGAGGGGGAGGAGGGGAGCCTGGGGGAAAGGTAATAAAAGATAGGAAGACGGGGCAGAGACCCACAACCCCGGGGTCATATACATGGAGATGGAGGAAAGGGACCCCCCTCGGAGTCACTTTTTAAAGAGGGCCCCGCAGATGCGATTTGGCCTGGCTATGACACCCCGAATAGCCCCACCCATCCGGCAGAGGGAGGGGAACTTCTGGCCTTTTCCCCCCCTTTTTGGGCCCCTCGCTACCAGCCCAAAATGGGACCCTTTTTTCCCAGCTTTTTAAGGGAGGACAAATCAAAAAAACTATAGGGAAAACCCCCGAATCGGGTTGGCTCGCTCCCCAATGTGCGGCATGCCCCCTTCCCTTAAAAGGGGTCTGAGGGGGGTTTCTTCACCCGCTAACGTACATTTCCCCCCGCGGGCGGGCCGGGCGGAAGGTGGGGGGGTGGGAGAAAGTACCAGCTCCATCCCCAGCAACCAAAGGGCTGGAGTCCCCTGATGGGGAAATTTTTCCTTCACCGCATAAGGGAGGGGAAAGTCCCAGCAGCAGCACAGCGCAGCGGGGGACCGGAAAGGCAAAACCCAAAACCCAACAGGTTTTGGCCCTATTTGGAAAGCACTCTGCCCCCCCATTTGAGAAGATCCGCTGGATTTAATGGGGAAAAGCCAAAATTTTGGGGGGGGGTGTGGCCGCAACTTTGCCGAGTTTGCAGTGGAGAAGCTGTCCCTCCCCGGCCGTAGTTTTGGCATCAGACGGGTGTTCAGTGCGGGGGGGGCCAACCGTTCCCCCAAGGAAAAAACCCGTTTTTCCCCCCGGGAAATGGGGAACATTTTGACCTTTTTTCAAGTTTAAAACCCGGCGTGGATCGGCCCGGATTTCCACCCCACCAACCCCTTAGGGTCCAGATTACATCAGCCAGGGACCCCTCCCCCCCAAAAATTGTGAAAAATGAGCCCTTGGGTTAAAACAAACCTGCCTCAACCACTATTTTTGAGGGGCCGGGGGCCACCCCCCCTGATGCCAAAACATCGCGACGTTTCTCCATTGCCCCCAAACCCATTTTTTTCAAGGGACTGGTATTGCCACCCACCTCCACACTCTGTCATTTTTCCACTGTCTGCCCTCATGTTGCTGCTTGGCTTTTTCCCGGGTGACCTAAAAACACTGTGTTTTTTCCCACTCTGTGCCCTATCCGTTTTTGCCACCTCCGAAGGGTCTTTTTCCCCAAGTCTGCCCTAAAGCTGCTGCGGGTTGCTGTGCCGTGCCTCCCCACACTCTTTCATTTTTCCCACTGTCTGACCTCATGCTGTTTTGCGGGGGGTTTTGTGCCCGTGACCTACCCCAATGTTTCATTGGGGGCCACTGTCTGCCCCTAAATTTCTGCTGCTGGGCTGCTGCCGGCCCTTTACCACACTTTTGGTCATTGTCCCACCCCCTGGGGCCTTACCAGGGTTTTTTGCCACCCCCAAATGTCATTGTGCCACTGTTACCTCATGTCCCTGCTGTGGATTCCCCCCGTGACCTACACACTGTTTCATTGTAAAAAAAATTCTGGGGCCCTCTCCTGTTTTTGGGACACCTCCAGAATGTCATTTTTTCCCCCCTGTCTGAGTCAGGGTCCCTGTGTGGCGGCTCCCCCGTAAACCTCCCCACTGTCTTTGTGCACTGCCCTGCCTAAATCTGCTGCTGTGGCGGGCTGCGGGCCCTACACCTTTTGTTTTGTCCACTGCCTAAACCTTCATGTGCTGCTGGGGGTGCTTCCGGGACCTAACACTGTGTCATTGCCCCCAACTCTGGGGCCCCTACTCCTGTTTTTGCCCCCTCCAAAATTGTCATTGGGCCACTGTTTTCCCTCAGCTGCTGCTGTGGCTGCTCCCCGGTTACCTACACCCGGTGTCCTTTTGGTCCCACTCTGGGGCCCCTACTCCCTTTTTTTTCCCACCCCCCAAAATGTTTGGGGGGCCACTTTTGACCTCTTTTGCTGCTGCTGGGGCTGATGCCGTAAACCTACACACTCTTTTCATTTTTCCCCACTTTTCTAAACCTCATGCTGCGCTGTGGCTGTTTCCCGGCCCTACAAACTCTGCATTGTGCCACTCGTGGCCTATTCCTTTTTTTGCCCCCTCCAAAATTTCATTGTCCCACTGCCCTGCCTCTTGGGGCTGCCGCCGTCACCTCCACTCTCTGTCATTGAGCCACTCTGGGGCCCCTACTCCCATTTTTTTGAAAAACCCCCAAGGGGGGAAAAAAAAAAGGCCACTGGGTTAATTTTTTTGGAATAGGGCTTTTGGCGCCCCGTAACCCCCAACTCTTTCGGGGGCCACTCAGTGGCCAAATTTGGGTTTTGCCCCCCTTCCAGAAGTAAATTTTTCCACTGTTGACCTCATCTGCTGCTCCCGTAAACCTACACACTGGTCATTGGTCACGTTGAACTAATGCTGCTGCTGTGGTTTCTTGCCGTGACCTACACACTTTTGTAATTTTTTTCCACTCTGTGGCCTTTTTCCCTGTTTTTGCCACCCCCCAAATGTCTTTTGGGGCCACTTTTAAAACCTCAGGGCTCCCTGCTGGGGCTGCTGCCATGACCTACACATGGTCTTTTGTCCCCACTGTCTGCCCTTTCATGCTGTTTGCTGTGGCTCTGGCCGGGCCCTAAAACCCCCCCCCCCTGTTGCCCATTGTCCCCCCGGCCCTGACTCATGCTGCCCCGTGGCTCCCGCCGGGACCTCCAAACTGTCATTGTGCCAATGTTTTGCCCTCATGCGCGCTGGGGGTGATGCTGGGGGACCTACACACGGGTTGTCTTGTCCCACCCCTGTGGCCTTTCTCCTTTTTTTTCCCACCTGCAGAATGTAAACTGTCCCACTGTCTGCCTCATTGCTGCTGCTGGGGGCTGCCCCCGTGACCTACACACTGTGCCCATTTGCCCCCACTCTGTGGCCTATTTCCTTTTTTTAAAACCACCCTTCCCGAATTTTGGATTGTGCCACGCCCTGACCTCATGCTGTTTGCTGTGGCTGAGTTTGTGCCTACAACTGGGGCCCATTGTCCCACTTTTGTGGGCCTACTCTTTTTTTTGGCCCCTCAAAAAATTTTCTTTTGTGCCCCTGTATGCCCCTCATGCCCCGGCTGGGGTGCTGGCCGGGGGACCTCCACACTGGGGCTTTGTCCCCATTTTGGGGCCCCTTACCCTTTTTTTTAAACCACCTCCGAATTTTAAATTGTGCCACTTTTCGACCTCATGCTGTGCTTTTGGTGATGCCGTGACCTACCCACTCGGAATTGCCCCCTTCTGGGGCCCCCTACTCCTTTTTTTTGCCACCTCCGAATGTAATTGTCCCATTGTCTAACCTCATGCTGCCGCTGGGGGCAGTGCCGGGCCCTACAAACTGTGCATTGTGCCACGGGCCTGCCCTCATTGCTCTGCTGGGGCCCTGCTCCCCGTGCCCCTACCCCACTGTCATTTTGCCACTGTCTGACCTCTGCTGCTGCTGGGGGCTGTTGCTTAACCTACAAAAATTTGTGTCATTGCCCCAACCTGTGTCCTATTTCCTTTTTTTTGCCCCCTTTCCAAAAATGTCATTGTCCACTGTCTGACCTCATGCAGTCGGGTGGGCGCTGCCGTGACCTCACACTGTCATTGTCCCACGGGCCTAAACCTCATGCTTGCTCTGGGGCCCTGATGCCAGGGAACCACAACACTCTTTCATTGTGCCACTGTCCCCCCCTTTCCATGCGTTTGCTGTGGCTGTTTCCCGTGCCAAACCACTGTCATTTTTGCCCTGTCTGACCTCATTCTGCTGCTGGGGCTGATCCCGGGTGCCCTTCACACCCCTGTCTTTTGTGCCACTGTCTGACCTCATGCTGCTGCTGTGGTTTGCGGGCCCCGTGACCTCCCCAAACGGTGTCATTGGCCACTCTGGGGCCCAACCCTGTTTTTGCCCCCCTCTAGAATGTCATTGTGCCATGTTTTAACCTCATGCTGCTGTCCCTTGTTAAATCCCCTTTCAAACCCCAAAAATGTTTTTTTTAAAGCCCTCTTTGGCCTACCCCTTTTTTTTTTCCCCCCTCCAGAATGTCATTGTGCCACTCTCTGACCTCATGTGCTGTGGTTTGCCGCCGTAAACCTCTGCACCTGCCCACGATGTTGCCACCTGGGGCCTTTTCGCTTTTTTTTTTTTCCGCTGTCGCTGCCATGACTTTATCAGGCAAACATTCCCCCCCTTTTTTTTGGGTCAGTTTTGCCCTCTTAATTCCCCGGGAAATTTTTTAGAGTGAAGCGATTCAAAGAGGGGCCCGGCGGGCATTTGCTTTGTCATACTAAAACACAACATTGTAGGGAAGACCAAAACCAAGCACCCTCTGCATTTTTTAAGGGAATGGCACAACGTTCTTAGCCCCCTTGCGGGCCCTTTGGGGCCCCTGGTTTTTAATTTTGTTTTTTAACGTGATTTTTCCCAAAAGTAATTCGGAACGAATTTTATTTTTTGCCGGAGAAAATTCGGCGAAGGGGGGGAAAACGAACCGAATTTGGGAAAAATTTTGGGTTTTTCTCAAAAGCCGGTTAAGAGTAAAATCATAAATTTTCTAAATGTTCACGACATTTTGATACTTTTCACAATTAAACACGGATTATATGGACTAAAATGTATCACTAACTTAAAGCACAATATGTCACGAGAAAAAAAAGTATCAAAAGTTATTCCCACATAAAATGACACAGTCTCAGAATCACATGGATAGGTAAAAGTATCAAAAAGTTATTTCCACATAAAAAGGAGCTCTATTACGAAGGTCAAAAACATTCAGGTTTTGGCAAACATCCAAATAGAAATGTGGAGATGCATAGTCCTGCTGATAGACTAAGTTGGGCAGATCTTCTTCTGTCTGTATCATAAAACACTTCTTTAACATGTCCAGATAGGAGCGCCCAGTAAAGAATCTTGACAAAAATAAAGGAGCATAAACTTTGCACCTGCTCATTGCACAGAACACTTTGGGCGACATGTCAGAAAAGAGGCGCCGCGCCAGTTCTAAGGCGCATTAAATGAGTGTATAGTGCACCTGAATGAATGAACCTGTCAAAAATCTGGCGTGTGGAATAACTGATGCGCCTAATCTAAGCACATTCAAATGTGTTGCGCTGTATAATGTGCTTAGTTATGGTTTATTTATATAGAAAATAGGGCGTCAATAGTTTTTTGGTGCAGCCCCAATGGGACATGTCGCCCTTTAACTTTGGATGAGTCCCTCATATCCTTGATAACGGCACATGGTTTTTCTGAGCTCGAAATTTTTAAAAATCTAACATTGTGGTGAAAGGTTGCCAACCTGTGTGCGAATTCATCCGCTTCCAAACAGCTGCTCAGTCAATGCAAAGGTCACATAATTTTCGCTTCATCATCTGATCTCCGCTACTAAAGAAGATGTAATCTGTGTGGTTTAACACAAATTTTCATAAGATATGCCATAACGTGGTCTGTGGAACCTGTAGTCTGACAATAGTCAGCCTGGTCGACTTTCAAGGACTACGCTCATACAAGGCTCCAATCCTGTTCACTGTCTCTCCCGAAGTCTTTGGGTGGCCTGGACATGTTCCCATGACATGAATACACAGTGTTTTGGAATTGCTCCACCCAATTTGAAATGCAGTTTCTATGCGAATTACATGTAGCAAATTTATTCTGAAAGTTTGGCTGTATGGTCACCACAGACCCCGTTCTTGCAAATTCCAACACACAAAAAGATTTTTCTTGCCTCAATGCCATCTTACACTTTAAATTTGGCTCTTGAAAATGAAACCTGAGTTGTATTTGGTTGCTAAGGGCAATTAAGCTGGTTTTACTTCAACTTTTTAGTCACTGACCATTTAGCAATGAAATTATTATAACTACAGGCCTTTTCTTTTGCACCCTCTTCTTTGAATCACCTCAGAATTGTTTCAACCCAAAGCACTAAAAGCCTGTGTTCAGTCTGCTTGCATGGCAGTGGATGAAGGGAGCGGCAAGTATTTAATAGAGTGTGGATGGAATTTTTGTGTGTGTCCCAATTAGAGATGAGCGAACAGTAAAATGTTCGAGTCGAACTTCAAACAGTAGTGGTGTTCGGTTCAAGGTTCGATTCGAACTCGACCCCATTAAATTCAATCGGAGAAGATGTTCGGGTTAATTTTTATACCTATACAGGGGAGGAGAAGCTGTAATCAGCATCCATAACAGTAAACTGGATACGTGAAACAATTTAGTGAAGAAAATTTGACTGTAAGAGTGACAGAAACAATTTGAGAGGCTAAAACACTTCATTCCTTTCAATGGCTAACTGAAAAGATGAGGACAGCTTGCAAGCAGGGGCATAGCTATAGGAGGTGCAGTGGTAGCTGTTACGGAGCCCTGCATCCTGAGGAGGCACAAAAGCCACTTTGACACATAAGAAGACACCAGTATTGGAAATGGCACATGGTAACTGGCAGAAGCCCCATTTCACTTTTTGCACCAGGGCCAAAAAATATCAAGTTACACCTCTGCAGGCTAGACTAGATTAGTCTGCAGTACCACTGGTGGCAGCGAGAACATGGTAATGGGGAACAGCGAGGTTCCGGTTCGACAAGATTAGGCGGCAGTACCATTGGTGGCAGCGAGAACATGGCAATGGGGAACAGCAGGGTTCCGGTTCGACCAGATTAGGTGGCAGTACCATTGGTAGCAGCGAGAACATGTCAATGAGGAACATGGAAGTTCCGGTTCTAGTAGATTAGATGGCAGTACCATTGGTGGCAGCGAGAACATGGCAGTGGGGAACATGGAGGTTCCGGTTCGACTAGATTAGACGGCAGTACCATTGTTGGAAGCGAGAACATGGTAATGGGGAACATGGATGCTCAGCTGGCAGGGGTGTTTTCATTCAACTTCTGGGTGTTCAAACTGGATGAATGGCCTGAGCTTGCTTGACACGCCATAGAAGTTTTATCCTGCCCAGCAGCCAGCGTTATCTCGGAACACACATTCAGCACAGCTAGTGGGGTGATAACTGACAAACTTATCCGTCTTTCCCATGACAATGTGGATCGTTTGAAATTTATAAAAATGAATCAAGTGTGGATCTCTGACCATTTTGTTTGCCTGGTTGCCGATGTCACTGACTAGTAAACTGTAGCACGTCTTCTTGAAAATGTGAAATACATATTTAAACTACACTACATATCATGTCTGTAGTTCCTGTGCCTGCTGCTTTTACAAATTGTATTCTACTGCTTCCAACAGCTAGATTTACAAGTCTTAATGCTGAATTTATTTTGAAATATACACTTGTATGACCTTGATGTGCACTGCATACATCTCTTACTCCTCCTCTTTGAAGCCCTCCAAATCTTTATTTTTTAAATGCCTCCACCTGTACTATCATCAAATGTACTAAGTGCTGAACGTCGATATTTCCCATTGGCATGTTCTCGTTGCCACCAATGGTACTGCCGCCTAATCTAGTCTGCTGAAACTCCTATAGTTATGCCCCTGCTTGCAAGCTGCCCCCATCTTTTTCAGTTACCTTTTGAAAGTAATGAATTTTTAGCTTCTCAATTTTTTTTCGCCACTTTAGACCAAATTTTATTATTAAGTTGTTCCACAACCCATTCTGTTTGGGTATAATTACAGGTTCCATCACCTATATGGGGTTCCTCTTTTTGGCATTTTTTGTCAGCCATCAATATTGTCGAACTGGAACCTCCATGCCCCCCCTCCAGGTCTTGCTCCCCACCGATGGCACTGACGTCTAAATCTAGTCCAGTCTAGGGGCATAACAAGTTCTCGGCCATGGTAAAAAAAGGAAATGGGGCCTCCCCCCCTTTCCCAGGGCTGCCATCAGTCATCTTTTTTACCATTTCGGGGGGCCCCATTAGCCAAACCAAAGGGGGCCCCCAACTAGAAATGGGCGAATGATTCTAACAAAGTGGAATTTGTTTAAAATTTTCCCAGGAAAATTCGGTTCTAACGAAATGAAGTTTGGGGGACTTGGGTTGAACGAAGTGTGCTTTTGATTGATAAAAAAGGCTTTTCGAGCACATGGCGTTACATGGGAAGCACTCTGGGAGGAATGGCATACCTGCATGACATATGCAAAGAGAAGCCAAACAGAGACCGGGGGGATTCTGTACGTCCTGCAATATAATCCGGGCGCAAAGCGGGACTCACACTCCTCTCACTGTAGATCAGGGAAGGTGCTGCCGCGCCCGATTTTTAATAGCTCTTCTGAAGAACTGATTTTTAAAACGGAGATTTTTTGGGGGTGTCTCAGCGCTCAGAAAGGGTTCTCTTAATGTTTATTTTAGTGGAGCGATTTTTTTTTTCGAAAAGTTAAATCGGCAAGGTTTTTTTTGGTGTCGAAATTTCCAGAACATGCGAAATTAAAGGTTAAAAAAACTTTGCATATCTTTAAGAACGCGCCTTTTTTTGGCGCTTTGAATTTTGGGGCCAAAATGAGATTCAGAATAGACAGGGGAGATTTGGTGGGGACGTCATGACTGGGGTGTGTAGATTGCGATTGGCGGAAAAATCAATGACCTCGTTTTTTCTAAAAAGCGTTTCCTGTTTTCGCCTCAGGTCTCTCAGCGTCTCATAGGGGTGGGGCCCGCCTCTTTCTGTGGCCAAAAAGCCGCGAAATTAGTCATTTTCTGCAAAGAGAAACCTCTACTATTAGCTGTGACCTTCCAAATTTTGTTAATTAAATTTGAAGATTTTATGTAGTTTGCTAGAGAATTTTAAAACAGAAAACTCCACGTAAAATTCACGGCTTTGGGGGGGGGGGGGGGGGGGGGGGGGGGGGCGGAGCGCGGGCGAAAAACAACAAGCTCTATCTATAAAAAACACTGGATAAAGTTCACCAAAACTTATGAGACATGTTTGTGGGAAAAATTTTTTTTAAAAATT
>JAODAL010081205.1:0-11987 GCA_025379985.1 Phyllomedusa bahiana | reverse complement strand
AGAGGGGGGAGATTGGGGGGCAGTGAGGACTGTATGGTGTCTATGATTCCTGAGAATTAAGGAGCGGATATTTCGTATGGATGGGCAGGTGTGCCAGAGAAGGCTGAAAAAATTGGTGATAGAAGGAGATAAGGTTGTGATCAGAGAGAGCAAAAGGAAAATTGTGGGGTTAAAAAATTGATGAGTGACTCAAAAAACCAGATCAAGA
Organism: Phyllomedusa bahiana; assembly: GCA_025379985.1. Lineage (NCBI taxonomy): Eukaryota > Metazoa > Chordata > Amphibia > Anura > Hylidae > Phyllomedusa > Phyllomedusa bahiana. The sequence continues at coordinate 11,779 of JAODAL010081205.1, read as the reverse complement.
GCGTGCCACCCTTTTGGGGGTGGGAAATCGAAAATTGCAAGAGGCCAAGGATAAAGTTAGTGCCGGGGCCCTCCCGCTGTTCAGACCTCCGACCCCTGGGGGTATGGGGGCACCTATGAAAAATGTAGTTATTTTTGGGTTTAACCCTTTTGGGGTTTTCATAGCCGCCCTCCTGCTTTGCCTCGGGATGACATCAACAATTCCCACGCCCCCCAATGGTGCTCAGGGGATTCTGTACGTCGGCTCCCCCTAGTGGTGGCAAAAAGCTAAAGATTTATATGCATTTTGGGCTCAGGACGTCAGGCGGGAAAAAGGCCCGTTTACAAACCCCTATGAAGAAGGTCTGGACAACAGCGTCCCCGATCTGGACTGGGAAGCTTCAGAGCTCTACTTCCTGAGGATGAAGCCGTCATGTGGCCGGGGCGTCAGGCCTCACACGGGTCTCCATAAGACGCCTCCAGGCACTCGTTGCTGACACTTTTTACGCCTCGTGTGTCAGATGTGGCTCAGATAGAGAAGCGGCTGGATTTTTTGCGGCAAAATGATCCAGCCAATGGCTAATACAGAGTCTAGAGAGAGCCTTGCCTCGCTTCAACCTCCTGGGAAATGACCCCCTATTTACCTCCCCCATCAGCAGAGCTCCCGGCCCCCCCCCCCCCCCCGTCACCCACTGATGACCCACGTCCAGGGGTCAATGTCGCAGCATCGGGGACCGGGGTCCACGTTTAAAAACCCCCTGTTTTCCTGCAGCCCGTGCAATGTCCGGTGGGGGCCCAAATTTACGCTGGGGCCCGGAGCATGCCAGCCCTTAACTGTATTCCCCCCTCTGGAAGACATATATTAGTACTATTATTCCTTTTGGGCGTACAATCCCACAGCCGGGGCCTGTATATACCTGTTGGGTTTTAGCTGCCCCGACACTTTGGCTCCCACTTGCGTTAAAGGGTGTGGGTGGTTCTCCCTTTTTTTTGGGTCCCACAAGGGTTAATTCTCCGCTGTATAAAACATTGTGGTCCTCACTTTGAACAGGATCAGTTCTGGGCCCAGTTTTTAGAAGAGATGTAATGGAGCTAGAGAGATGCAAAACGAGCAACCAAACTTTTGAAATGAACCTTAGTGCAAAGCAGCAACCCAAATCTAAGGGGAATGGGGACTTAGTTATGAGGGAAAGGGTTGTAGAATTGAACTTATTTAGTTTGAGAAAAGAGGCTTCGGGGGGGGGGCTGATTAATTTATTAAATTTAAATGGTCCCTACAAAGAGTATGGGGGAAAAAATTTTTTCAATTTAACCCCCCAAAAGACCGGGGGGCAAACCCCCCGGGAAGAAAAAAGGATTCAATCCTTCACTGTAAGAACTGTGAATCTTTGGAATAGCCGCCTGAGGAGCTGGTCACAGCAGGAACTGTGAGAGTTTCAGAAAGGCTTTAGATACCTACCTGGAACTAAAGAATATGAATGCGAGTAGCCATGTAAATTCTGGCTCCTGGCTGGTGGAGGCTCTGGGGTCAGAGATGGGGACTCCCCTGGAGCTCCGGGGTCAGAGATGGGGTCTCCACTGGAGGCTCTGGGGTCAGAGATGGGGACTCCCCTGGAGCTCCGGGGGTCAGAGATGGGGACTCCACTGGAGCTCTGGGGTCAGAGATGGGGACTCCACTGGGGCAGACGGGTGCTGGCCTTGTGGGTTTCAGGCATTCACCATGGGGGGGGGGTGCTTGGGGTTAATGTTTCCCTTTTCTCTCTCCATCACCCACATTTTCTCCACCCTTGGTTGAACTCGATGGACATGTGTCTTCTTTCAACTGTACTAACTATGTAACTATGTAACTTCCTGTCAGGCTGTGGGTGGTTCTACAGCTTCAGGCCCCCCCACTTCCTGTGCAGGCTGTGGGCGGTTCTACAGCTTCAGGCTTCTACTTCCTGTTCAGGGTGTGGGCGGTTCTACAGCTTCAGGCTTCTACTTCCTGTTCAGGCTGTGGGTGGTTCAACAGCTTCAGGCTCCCACTTCCTGTTCAGGATGGGGCTGATTCTACAGCTTCAGGCTCCTCCGTGCTGTTAAGGCTGTGGGGAGTTCTATAGCTTCAGGCTTCTACTTCCTGTTCAGACTGTGGGCGGTTCTATAGTTTCAAGTTCCCACTTCCTGCTCAGGCTATGGATGGTTGTACAGTTTCAGGCTCCCGCTTCCTGTTCAGGCTGTGGGCGGTTCTACAGCTTCAGCTTCCCACTTCCGGGTTTTGGCTGTGGGTGGTTCCCACTTCAGGTCCCACTTTCCGTTCTGGCTGTGGGGGGGTCTACAGCTTCAGGCCCCCCACTTCCTGTTCAGGCTGTGGTTGGTTCCACAGCTTCAGGCTCCCACTTCCTGTTCTGGCTGTGGGTGGTTCCACAACTTCAGGCTCCCGCTTCCTGTTCAGGCTGTGGGCGGTTCTACAGATTCAGGCTCCCACTTCCTGTTCAGTCTGTGTGGGGGTTCTCCATCTTCCCAGCCAAGCTTGTTATAGGGACCTTGATGATGCAGGGGTATTAAAGCAGGGCAGAAGGCTACAGAGCTCTAAGAGGATAAAGTTTGTCAGTAAGAAACATAAACAAGTTCCTCTGCTGCTGATAAGACACAGCAGGAGGTGACGTCACCATTCCGGCCACTGCTAAAGAACAGAGAGGTGGACAGTAACCTAGGGAAGCTGTATTAGGTAATAGCCTTTATTAAAATCTGCCTCCATGGTTAAAGACACTGTGGGGAGAGCGCCCCTTTAAGGTTATGAGGATCTAGAGAGCGCGAGCAGCGAGGAGGAGACCCATCACTTACAGCAGAGGTGTCTCCCCCCTCGCTCCACCGGACGTCACCTGATCTGCCCGGTATCTCGGAGAGGAATCCATTCTGGTCGCCATGTGACAGGTGTGCGGAGCAGCTCTGCAGACACAAGGCAGCTGCCAGCACCGCGGACACCTGTCACATAGAGGCAGCCCCCCCCCAGCAGCCTGAGCCACCGCCTGATCTCCACCGCTGCAGCCTGAGCCACCGCTGCAGCCCGAGCCACCGCCTGATCTCCACCGCTGCAGCCCGAGCCACCGCCTGATCTCCACCGCTGCAGCCTCAGCCACCGCCTGATCTCCACCGCTGCAGCCTGAGCCACCGCCTGATCTCCAGCGCTGCAGCCCGAGCCACCGACTGATCTCCACCGCTGCAGCCAGAGCCACCGCCTGATCTCCACCGCTGCAGCCCGAGCCACCGCCTGATCTCCACCGCTGAAGCCCGAGCCACCGCCCCAACCCCCCCCCTCCAGCCCGAGCCACCGACCGATCTCCACCGCTGCAGCCCGAGCCACCGCCTGATCTCCACCGCTGCAGCCCGAGCCACCGCCTGATCTCCACCGCTGCAGCCCGAGCCACCGCCTGAACTCCACCGCTGCAGCCCGAGCCACCGCCTGAAAACCACCGCTGCAGCCCGAGCCACCGCCTGATCTCCACCGCTGCAGCCCGAGCACCGCCTGATCTCCACCGCTGCAGCCCGAGCCCCCGCCTCATCTCCACCGCTGCAGCCAGAGCCACCGCCTGATCTCCACCGCTGCAGCCCGAGCCACCGCCTGATCTCCACCGCTGCAGCCTGAGCCACCGCCGGATCTCCACCGCTGCAGCCTGAGCCACCGCCTGATCTCCACCGCTGCAGCCTGAGCCACCGACTGATCTCCAGCGCTGCAGCCTGAGCCACCGCCTGATCTCCAGAGCTGCAGCCTGAGCCACCGCCTGAGCTCCACCGCTGCAGCCTGAGACACCGCCTGATCTCCAGTGCTGCAGCCTGAGCCACCGCCTGATCTCCACCGCTGCAGCCTGCTCCACCGCCTGATCTCCACCGCTGCAGCCCGAGCCACCGCCTGATCTCCACCGCTGCAGCCTGAGGCACCGTCTGATCTCCACCGCTGCAGCCTGAGCCACCGCCTGATCTCCAGCGCTGCAGCCTGAGCCACCGCCTGATCTCCAGTGCTGCAGCCTGAGCCACCGCCTGATCTCCACCGCTGCAGCCTGAGCCACCGCCTGATCTCCAGTGCTGCAGCCTGAGCCACCGCCTGATCTCCAGTGCTGCAGCCTGAGCCACCGCTGATCTCCACCGCTGCAGCCTGAGCCACCGCCTGATCTGCACCGCTGCAGCCTGAGCCACCGCCTGATCTGCACCGCTGCAGCCTGAGCCACCGCCTGATCTCCACCGCTGCAGCCTGAGCCACCGCCTGATCTCCACCGCTGCAGCCCGAGCCACCGCCTGATCTCCACCGCTGCAGCCGAGCCACCGCCTGATCTCCACCGCTGCAGCCCGAGCCACCGCCTGATCTCCAGCGCTGCAGCCCGAGCCACCGCCTGATCTCCAGCGCTGCAGCCTGAGCCACCGCCTGATCTCCACCGCTGCAGCCGGAGCCACCGCCTGATCTCCAGCGCTGTAGCCTGAGCCCCCGCCTGATCTCCAGCGCTGCAGCCTGAGCCACCGCCTGATCTCCACCGCTGCAGCCTGAGCCCCCGCCTGATCTCCAGTGCTGCAGCCTGAGCCACCGCCTGATCTCCACCGCTGCAGCCCCCGCCACCGCCTGATCTCCACCGCTGCAGCCTGAGCCACTGACTGATCTCCACCGCTGCAGCCTGAGCCACCGCCTGATCTCCACCGCTGCAGCCTGAGCCACCGCCTGATCTCCACCGCTGCAGCCTGAGCCACCGCCTGATCTCCACCGCTGCAGCCTGAGCCACCGCCTGATCTCCACCGCTGCAGCCTGAGGCTACAGTGAGGAGGGGGTTAAGCCTGTGCTCCGGTGGAGTCGGGGTTCTCCTTGTCACCAGCTGACGGAGCTGCAGATCTGGGGAGCACATGTGTAATCTATGGAGCTGACAATGATGCAACAGCGGCCGTGTGTGGTGGTGCCGGGCCGGAGACAGCGGGAAGTGTTCACGCCGACCCCGGAGGCTTCCCAGGCAGCGCCTAATGCGACGCAGGCGGCGGCACAGATGTGTCAGAGACGTCACTGAGGCCCGTAGGTGTTGTCAGGGTGCGCTGCGGATAACAGGCGACACGCGGAACGCTCTGCAGCAGCGCCAAAGTCACAAAGGGGAGAAAATGAGGTGGTGCTGACTGCGGAGCCCTGGGGTCATCACTCAGCTTTCTACAGACTTTGAACGTCCGCCATTGAAGATAACACCGTACAGAGGTCACTGCGGAGCCCTGGGGTCAGCACCCAGCTTTCTACAGACTCTGAGCGTCCGCCATTGAAGGTAACACCGTACAGAGGTCACTGCGGAGCCTTGGGGTCACTCAGCTTTCTGCAGACCCTGAGAGTCCGCCATTGAAGGTAACACCGTGGAGCCCTTGGGACTGTAGTGCCATACAGATGAAGGGGTCTTGTGTAACAACAGGGTAACGTCTGAGCAGCTGGATGCACCTTTCAGGAGCTGTGGAAAGCTGGGTGATGTCCGCCACTAGTGGTCAGCACCTGTGCACTTCCTGCCCCCTCTGTAAATCCTGCTCTGAGGAAACGTCCAATCCAGCTGAATCGACACAAAGAAAGCACCACGAAGCGGGCGACTCACAGGGCGAGAAGCAGCCGCTCCCCTCTCCCTACAGGTGTCCAGAAGCAATGGCGGCCGTATCCTAACCCTGGGAGTGAGGCTCTGCAGCCCCAGGACGCAGGAGATTTCAATTATCCACAAAGAGTCTGGAGCCGCGGAGAATGCATTAGGCGCGCTCCTCTGATATCAGCAGGACACTGACCAGATGCTCTGCGGCCCCAGAGAACACGGGCGAGGACCCCAACAGATCTGCTAGTGAGGACTCCAGGGCACCTGCTCATAGGGAAGAGCAACACCCTATAGAGGGACGGTGCCCAGGACACGGCCGCGCTCTATGGAGGTGACCAGCTGGGCCGGGGGGACACTATGAGGCCGCGCTCTATGGAGGTGACCAGCTGGGCCGGAGGGACAGTATGAGGCCGCGCTCTGTGGAGGTGACCAGCTGGGGGGACACTATGAGGCCGCGCTCTATGGAGGTGTCCAGCTGGGCCGGGGAGACACTATGAGGCCGCGCTCTATGGAGGTGACCAGCTGGGCCGGGGGGACACTATGAGGCCGCGCTCTATGGAGGTGACCAGCTGGGCCGGGGGGACACTATGAGGCCGCGCTCTATGGAGGTGTCCAGCTGGGCCGGGGGGACACTATGAGGCCGCGCTCTATGGAGGTGTCCAGCTGGGGGGACACTATGAGGCCGCTCTCTATGGAGGTGTCCAGCTGGGCTGGGGGGACACTATGAGGCCGCGCTCTATGGAGGTGTCCAGCTGGGCCGTGGGGATACTATGAGGCCGCGCTCTATGGAGGTGACCAGCTGGGCCGGAGGGACACTATGAGGCCGCGCTCTATGGAGGTGACCAGCTGGGCCGGGGGGACACTATGAGGCCGCGCTCTATGGAGGTGACCAGCTGGGCCGGGGGGACACTATGAGGCCGCGCTCTATGGGGGTGTCCACGGGGGCCGGGAGGGACACATAGGCCGCGCTCTATAGAAGTGACCAGCTAGGCCGGGGGCACTATAGCCGCGCTCTATGGAGGTTCCAGCGGGCCGGGGAGACACTATGGGGCCGCGCTCTATAAAAGGTGACCGTTTGGGCTGGGGTACACTATAAGGCCGCGCTCTATGGAGGTGTCCCAGCTGGGGGGGGGACACTTTTGGGGCCCGCTCTATGGGGGTGTCCAGCTGTCCGGGGGGGACACTATGAGGCCGTGCTCTAGGGAGGGACCACTGGGCGGGAGGGCACATGAGGCCGCGCTCAGAGGTGTCCACTGGGGGGGGGGACACAATAGGCCGCGCTCTAGGGAGGTGACCAGCTGGGCTAGGGGACACTATGAGGCCCGCTCTTGGAGGTGCCAGCTGGGGCCGGGGAACCTATGAGGCCGCGCTCTATGGGGGGACCGCTGGCCGGGGGACACTAAACCCGCTCTATGGGGGACCAGCGGGGCCCGGGGGGGACACTATGAGGCCGCGCTCATAGAGGTGCCCAGCTGGGCTGGAAGGCACTATAGGCCCCCCTATGGAGGTGACCAGGGGGCCCGGGGGGACACTAGGGGGCCGCGTCTAGGGGGTGCCAGCGGGGCCGGGGGACACTATGGACCGCGCCTATGGGGGTGACCAGCGGGGCCGGGGGGACATATAGGCCGCGCTCTAAAAGGTGACCAGGGGGGCGGGAGGGACACAAGACCCCGGCCTCTATAAGGTGCCCAGCGGGGGCTGGAGGGACACTATGAGGCCGTGCTCTTAAAGAGGTGACCACTGGGCCGGGGGACACTATGAGGCCGCGCTCTATGGGGGGTACCACGGGGCCGGGGGACACTATGAGGCCGCCTCTAGGAGGTGAACCACGGGGCCGGGGGGACACTAGGGCCCCGCGCCTATGGGGGTTTCCCTGGCCGGGGGGGAACACAGAGGCCGCCTCAAAGGAGGGACCGCTGGGCCCGGGGGGGACAAAAAGAGGCCGCCTCTATGGGGGGTGACCACTGGGTCGGGGGCACCATGGGGGCCGCGACATGAGGTACCAGCTGGGGGGACCTATTTTTTCCCCGCTCTTGGAGGGACCACTGGGGGACACTAGATTTTTTTCGCGCTCAGGAGTGACCAGGGGGGGGGGGACACTATGGGGCCGCGCTCATGGAGGGTCCAGGGGGGCCGGGGGACACTATGAGGCCGGCTCTATGGAGGGTCCAGCGGGGCCCGGGGGGGACACTATGACCGCCTCTATGGAGGTGCCAGGGGGGCGGGAGGAACACATGAGGCCGCGCTCTATGGGGGTCCAACGGGGCGGGGGGACACTATGAGGCCCCCCCCTATGGGGGTGACCAGCGGGGCCCGGGGGGGACACTGAGGCCGCGCTCTGTGGAGGGGACCACTGGGCCGGGGGGGGACACTAGAGGCCACCCTATAGGGGGACCAGCGGGCCGGGGGGGACACTATGAGCCGCCTCTATGGAGTGTCCACTGGCTGAGGGAACACTAGAGCCGCGCTCTAGGAGGTGACCAGCTAGGCCGGGGGAAAACCAGAGGCCGCGCTCTAGGGAGGTTCCAGCTGGGCCGGGGGACACTATAAAGGTCGCGCTCTATGGGGGTGACCAGCTGGCCGGGGGGGACACTATAAACGGCTCTATGGAGGTGACCACCCGGGGGGGACACTGAGGCCGCCTCTGTGGGGGTGACCACGGGGCCGGGGGGACAAAAAGGGGCCGCGCTCTGTGGAGGGGTCCACGGGCCCGGGGACACTATGGGGCCGCGCTCATAGAGGTACCAGCTGGGCCGGGGGGGGACCTATGAGGCCCCGCGCCTATGGAGGGTCCAGCTGGGCGGGGGGGGACACTTGAGGCCGTGCTCTATAAGTGTCCAGGGAGGGGGCCACTATGGGGCAGCGCTCTATGGAGGTGTCCACTGGGCCGGGGGGACACTATGGGGCCGCGCCTATGAGGTGTCCACTTCCCGGGGGGACACATGAGGCCGCACTCTAGGGAGGTGTCCACGGGGCCCGGGGGGGGACATATACCCGTGCCCCTATGAGGTGCCCAGCGGGGCCGGGGGACACAGAGGCCGCGCTCATAGAGGTGACCAGCTAGCCGGGGAGGACACAGACCGCACCCTAGGAGGTGTCCAGGGGGGGGGGGACAAAAAAGGGGCCGTGCTCTAGGGAGGTAAACCACGGGGCCCGGGGGGGACACTATGAGGCCGCACTCTATGGAGGGTCCACTGGGCCGGGGGACACTATGAGGCTCGCTCTATGGAGGTGTCCATTTGGGGCCGGGGGGACACTATGAGGCCGCCTCTAGGGAGGTGCCCCAGCGGGGCCGGGGACCAATGGGCTGCGCTCATGGAGGTGACCAGTGGCCGGGGGGGGGGACACTAGACCGCGCTCTAGGAGGTGTCCACGGGGCCGGGGGGGACACTATGGGGCCCGCCTTTGGGAGGTGACCAGCTGGGCCGGGGGACACTAGGGAGGCCGCGCTCTATGGAGGGTCCAGCTGGCTGGGGTCACTATAGACCGCCTCTCTGGAGGTGACCAGCTGGGCCGGGGACACTATGAGGCCGCGGTCTGTGGAGGTGACCAGCTGGGCCGGGGGGACACTATGAGGCCGCGCTCTATAGAGGTGACCAGCTGGGCTGAAGGGACACTATGAGGCTGCGCTCTATGGAGGTGACCAGCTGGGCTGGAGGGACACAATGAGGCCGCGCTCTATGGAGGTGTCCACCTGGGCCGGGGGGACACTATGAGGCCGCGCTCTGTGGAGGTGACCAGCTGGGACGGGGGGACACTATGAGGCCGCGCTCTATAGAGGTGACCAGCTGGGCGGGGGGGACACTATGAGGCCGCGCTCTATAGAGGTGACCAGCTGGGCCGGGGGGACACTATGAGGCCGCGCTCTTTGGAGGTGTCCAGCTGGGCCGGCGGGACACTATGAGGCTGCGCTCTGTGGAGGTGACCAGCTGGGCTGGAGGGACACTATGAGGCCCGCCTCTATGGAGGGCCAGCTGGGCTGGGGGGTCACTAGGAGACCTCGCTCTTCGGAGGTGACCAGCTGGGCTGGAGTGACCCATTGAGGCCGCGCTCTATGGAGCTGTCCAGCTGGGCCGGGGGGACACTATAAGGCCGTGCTCTGTGGAGGTGACCAGCTGGGACGGGGGGACACTATGAGGCCGCGCTCTATAGAGGTGACCAGCTGGGCTGGAGGGACAACTAATAGGCCCCGCGCCCCATAGAGGTGACCAGCTGGGGGGGGGGACACTATGAGGCCGCGCTCAAATGGAGGGGGACCAGCTGGGCCGGGGGACACTATGAGGCCGGCCCTCTATGGAAGTGTCCACTGGGCCGGAGGGACACTATGAGGCCGCCACCATGAGGACCAGCTGGGCCGGGGGGGAACACTATGAAGGAGCGCGCTCTATGGAAGTGTCCAGCTGGGCCGGGGGGAAACACTATGGGGCTGCGCTCTGTGAGGTGACCAGCTGGGCTGGAGGGACACTATAGGCCCCCGCTCTTGGAGGTGTCCAGCTGGCTGGAGGGACACTATGAGGCAGGGGCTCTATGGAGGTGAACCAGCAGGCCGGGGGACACTATGAGGCCCGCACTCTATGGAGGTGTCCAGCTGGGCCGGGGGACACTATGAGGCAGCGCTCTATTGGAGGTGTCAAAGCTGGGCCGGGGGGACACTATGAGGCCGCGCTCTATGGATGTGTCCAGCTGGGCCGGAGGGACACTATGAGGCCGCCGCTCTATGGAGGTGTCCAGCTGGGCCGGGGGACACTATAGACCGCGCTCTATGGAGGTGACCATGGGCTGGGGGACATATGAGGCCGCGCCAGGGAGGTGCCCAGCTGGGCCGGGGGGACACTAGGGGCCGCCCTTTGGAGGTGACCACGGGGCCCCGGGGGGCACTATAGCCGTCGGAAAGCATGATTCCCCCGGGTGCCCCTCAATACCGCGGGGCCGGGGGAACACTATTGAGGCCCGGTCAGAAGCAGTGATTCACCCGGTGGCCCGCGTTTAGGAGGAAACCACTGGGCCCCGGGGGGGACCCCCCTATGGGGCCGGTCGTAACAGTGATACCCCCTCCCCCCTTTTATGGGGGGACCAAAAGCCCGGGGGGAAACACTTAGGCCCCCACCAGGAGGGGGACCAGCTGGGCCGGGGGCAATTAGGCCGCACTTATGAGGTACCAGCGGGGCCGGGGGACCTATGAGGCCGCACTCTATGGGTTTACTGCGGGCTGGGGGGAACCTTGAGGCCGCACTCTAGGGAGGTGCCCAGCTGGGCCCGGGGGGACACTATTGGGGCCGACCTAGGGAGGTGACCGTGGGCCCTGGGGACACTATGAGGCCGCGTCTATAAGGTGACCACGGGGGGGACACTAGGGGCCGCCCCTTTTGGAGGTGTCCCAGGGGGGCCCGGGGGGACACTTTTGGGCCCCGCGCTCAATGGAGGTGTCCAGCGGGGCCGGGGGGGGACACTTAGGCCGCACTCTATGGAGGGCCCATGGGCCGGGGGACATAATACCCCCGGCTAATGGGGGACCACTGGGGGGGCTATGAGGCCGCCTCTATGGGGGGGGGGGGGGGCCAGCGGGGCCCGGGGGGGAAATAAAAGGCCCGCCTCTAGGGAGGTGTCCACGGGCCGGGGGGACACTATAGGCCGCTCTTGGAGGTGCCAGCTGGGGGGGGCACTATGAGGCCGCCCTCTATGGAGGTGCCACTGGGGGGGGGAACATGGGCCGCGCTCTATGGGGGTGTCCAGCTGGGCCGGGGGGGGAACATGAGGCCCGCGCTCATGGGGGTGTGGGGGGGGCAATGGGGGGTTTTTTGATTGCCAGGGGCCCCGGGGGACACTATGAGGCCGGCTTATGGAGGGCCCACTGGGGGGGGGACACTTTAAAGGCCGCGCTCTAGGGAGGTGCCCGGGGGCTGGGGGGACACTATGGGGCCGCGCTCTATGGAGGTGCCAGCGGGCCGGGGGACCTATGGGCCGCGCTCTATGGGGGCCATGGGCCGGGGGGGACACTAGAGGCCGGCCCCTTAAGAGTGACCACTGGGCCGGGGGGACACAAACCGCGCTCTTTGGAGGTGCCACTGGCCGGGGGGACACTATGAGGCCGCGCTTTTTTGTAGGGGGGGGGACCATTTTGGAGGGGGCCCACTATGGGCCCGCGCTTTTTTGGGAGGTCCAGCGGGGGCCGGGGGGACACATGAGGCCGCGCTTATGAGTGACCAGGGGGCCGGGGGACACTAAAAGGGC
>JAODAL010081204.1:0-11987 GCA_025379985.1 Phyllomedusa bahiana | reverse complement strand
GCCGCACTGGTCCTTAGTACAAAAACTGTGTGATTTTCCCTGAGGCTGCCGCACTGGTCACTATAGCTACAGACCTGTGTGATCTCTCCCGATAGGCTGCCAGCACTGGTCACTATAGCTACAGACCTGTTCGATCTCTCCTGATAAGCTGCCAGCACTGGTTACTATAGCTACAGACCTGTGTGATCTCTCCTGATAGGCTGCCAGCACTGGTCGCTATAGCTACAGACCTGTGTGATCTCTCCTGATAGGCTGCCAGCACTGGTCACTATAGCTACAGACCTGTGTGATCTCTCCTGATAGGCTGCCAGCACTGGTTGCTATAGCTACAGACCTGTGTTATCTCTCCTGATAGGCTGCCAGCACTGGTCACTATAGCTACAGACCTGTGTGATCTCTCATGATAGGCAGCCAGCAGTGGTCACTATAGCTACAGACCTGTGTGATCTCTCCTGATAGGCTGCCAGCACTGGTTTCTATAGCTACAGACCTGTGTGATCTCTCCTGATAGGCTGCCAGCACTGGTCACTATAGCTACAGACCTGTGTTATCTCTCCTGATAGGCTGCCAGCACTGGTCACTATAGCTACAGACCTGTGTGATCTCTCCTGATAGGCTGCCAGCACTGGTCACTATAGCTACAGACCTGTGTGATCTCTCCTGATAGGCTGCCAGCACTGGTCACTATAGCTACAGACCTGGCTTCTACTGCAGCCTAGTGGAAGCCAGTAAACATGTCCCTGAATTTAAAGTGAAACCAAAAAATCATTTTATTATTATTTTCTTTACGTTTCACGGATTCGTTACTTTGTGTCGCTCGATCACATAAAGTGTCAGTAACATACATTGAAGTTTGTGACAATGAGGCCGAGTCCTGTATCTCACTGTATATACAATACACATAGGACACATACACATGTAGTAATAAGTAACAGCCACAAGATGGCGCAGGACACTGTAAATCCATCTGTGTGGAGATTCAGATTTCTCATACTGAGCAGAGCTGCAGAGACTTTCCCTAATGGTGACCTCTGACCCCCATGTGTATTATCTATACAGACATTTCTGAGCCCCTCTCAGACCCCTGTGCGGACCCCTCTCCTCCACTCATGGGGGGGATCTGTCCAAGCATCTCCACAGAAAGTCTAGGTTGAGATAAACTCTTCTTCTACCTCAAGTCTTAGCAGCTCTTCATCCAGTTTGTTCACAGTCGTCCCCCAGGAGAGCAAGTCTGACGCAGACAGCCGGCTTTGCTCTCCGGCAGCTGCACAGTATGGAGACCGTCAGCATGTATACAGTCACTGGAGCTCAGATTCCGTATAGGCCTTGACTGTGCCTCACACCCACTGACCTCTGAAGGTGAGCAGCGCCCCATGTGGTGACAGGCAGGAACAGCCATGATGACAACCCGACCTTACACATGAACCTTTACCTCCAGCACTGGAGGCACTGTATACCCAGGACAATGATACAGAGGCCACAGTGTATATTTTTTATTTCGGGCACAGGAAACCCCAGGACTGCGATACAGAGGCCCGTGTATATATGTGTATTGCGGCAGCAGTGTAACCCGGCAGTACCAGGGCCACAGGTATATATGTGTATTGCTGGCGCAGTGAAATACCGGGGACATGATACAGGGGCCACACTGTAATATTTATTGCTGGAGGCAGTGTATACCCAGGACAGTGATACAGGGGGCCCACAAGTATAAAAGTGTATTGGAGTCATGTATACCCGGGACTGTGATACAGGGGCCCCACAGTGTATATATGTGTATTGCTAGCAGCATGATACACCAACTGGACAAGAGGCCACAGTGTATAATTGTATTGCAGCACATGTTACCCCAACTGTGACACAGAGGCCACAGTGTATATAGTTATTGTTGGCAGCTGTTAAAACCCGGACTGTGAACGAGGTCCAGTGTATATATGTTATTGCTACAGCGTGTATACACCAACTGTGAAAACAGAGGCCACAGTGTAATAGGTGTTTGCTGGCAGCAGTGTAAACCCTGGACTGGTACAGAGGCCACAGTGTATATTTAAAATGCTAGCAGCAGTGATCCCCCAATTGACACAGAGGCCACAGGGGTATATATTGTATTGCGGAGCAGTGTATACCCGGGACTGTGAACGGGGCCACAGTTTATAATGTGTATTGCTGGGCAGCATATATACCCAGGACGCGAACAGAGGTCACATGAATATATGTGTTTTGCTAGCACAGTGTATACACCAACGTAAACACAGGGCCACAGTTATATATGTTATTGCTGGCAGAGAATATCCCCCGGACTGTGATAACAGGGGCCCAAGTGTATATATGTGTATTGCTAGCAAGGTGTATACACCAACTGTGACACAGAGGCCACAGTTATAAAATTGTATTGCTGGCAAGTGTAAACCCTGGACTGTGATACAGAGGCCACAGGGGAAAAATGTTGTTGTGGCAGCAGTGTAACTCGGGACTGCGATACAGAGCCCACTGTATATATGTGTTTTGCTACAGCGTGTATCCCCGGGGATGTGATACGGGGCCCACATGTATAATGTTATTCTGGCAGCAGGGTATACCCGGGATTGGATACAAGGCCACAGTGTATATATGGATTGCTGGCACGTAAACCCGGGACTGGATACAGAGGCCACAGTGTATAAGTGTATTGCGGGCCAGTGTATACCCGGGGGACTGTGAAACAGAGACCACAGTGAAATATATTGTATTGCGGCAGCAGTATATACCCAGGACTGTAAAAAGGGGGCCACAGTGTTAAGTGTATTCGGCAGCAAAATATCCCAGGACTGGATAAAAGGGGGCCACAGTGTATAAGTTTTGCGGAGGCAGTGTAAAACCCAGGACGGGGAAAAGAGGCCCAGTATTATATTGTTTTCTGGGGGCAGTGTATCCCCAAAGGACTGTGAACAGAGGCCACAGTGATATATGGGGTAGCTGACAGCTTTGAACCCAGGACTGCGAATACAGAGGACACAGTTTAATAGTGTTTTGCTGGCAGCAGTGTATCCCCAGCGGGGGGAACAGGGGTCCACAAAATATATGTGTATTGCTGGCGCATGAAAACCCAAAGGGACTGGTCCAAGGCCACAGGTATATATGTTTTTTGCTGGGGGCGGTATACCCAGGACTGTGATACAGAGGCCACAGTGTATATATGTGTATTGCTAGCAGCAGTGTATACCCAGGACTGTGATACAGAGGCCACACTGTATATATGTGTATTGCTGGAGGCACTGTATACCCAGGACTGCGATACAGAGGCCACAGTGTATATATGTGTATTGCTGGAGGCACTGTAACCCAGGACTGTATACAGACCCCACAGGAAAAAGTGATTGCTGGCACAGTGTAACCCAGGACTCGATACAGGGGCCCACATGTATATATTGATTGTAGCACAGGTATACCCAACTGTGATACAGAGGCCACAGTGCATATAGTGTATTTTGGCAGCAGTGAATACCAGGACTGTGAACAGGGGGCCACATGTATATATTTATTGCGGGAGGCACTGTATACCCAGGACGTGATACAGAGCCACATGTAATATTGTTTTGGGGCGGGCAGCAGTATTACCAAGGACTGTGATACAGAGGCCACAGTGATATATGTGAATTGCTGGCACATGTATACCCGGGGGACGGACACAGAGGCCCAGTTACATATGTGTTTTGCGGAGCACTTATACCCAGAACTGTGAACAAGGGGCCCACATGTATATAGTGAAAGCGGGAGGCAGTATAATCCCCGGGACTTTGATACAGAGGCCACAGGATAATGTTATTGCTGGCAGCATGTATCCCGGAGTGGATACAGAGGCCACACGTATAATGTGTATTGCTGGCAGCATGTATCCCTAGGACTGGATACAGAGCCACAGTGTATATATGTGTAGCTGGAGGCACTGTATACCCGGGACTGTGAAAACAAGCCAAGTGTATATATTGTATTGCGGAGGCACTGTAACCCAGACTTGTTACAAGGCCACAGTGAATATGGTATTGCTGAGGCAGTGAAACCCAGGACTGGATAAAAACCCAAGTGTAATTTTATTGTTGGCGGGCAGGTATACCCGGACTGTGATACAGGGGACCATGTATATATGTGTTTTTGCTGGCGCGTATAACCCGGACTGTAAAACAGAGGCCACAGTGATAATTGTATTGCTGGAGGCATTTATACCCGGGACTTGATCAGAGGCCACAGTGTAAATTTAAAATTGGGCTGTCTCATATGTACCCAGGAGTAAAAAAGGCCACAGTGTAATATTCTTTTTGCTGGCGATGTAACCCGGGGACTGTAATACAGGGGCACAGTGTAAATGTGTAATTGCGGGGAGGCACTGATACCCAGGACGTATACGAGGCCACAGTTTTTAAAAAGTGTATTGCGGAGGCGGTAACCCAGGACTTGATAAGAGCCCAGTGTATATATTGTTTTGTTTGGCAGCAGGTATACCCGGGACTTGATACAGAGGACACAGTGTATATAGGTATTGCTGGCAGCAGAATACCCCAGGAGGTGAAACAGAGGTCACATGTATATAGTGTTTTCTGGCAGCTTTGTAACCCAGGGTGTATACAGGGGCCAAGAAATATTTTATGTTTTTTGCTGGCAAGGTGTAACCCAGGACTGTGATACAGGGGCCCACAGTGATATATTTTAAATTGCTGGGGCCCCTTATACCCAGGACTGTGATACAGGGGCCACAGTGAATATGTGTATTGCTGCACATATTACCCGGGACTGTGATGCAGGGGCCCCACAGTGTATATATGTGTTTGCGGCAGCAGGTTACCCGGACTGTGATCGAGGCCACAGTTATATGTGTAAGCGGAGGAAAGTTAACCCAGGACTGTGATAAAGAGGCCCCACGGTTATATGTGTATTGCGGAGGCGTGTATACCCAGGACTTGATACAGAGGTCACATGTAAATATTGTAATTGCTGAAGCGTGTATAACCAGGATTGGAAACATAGGCCACGTGTAAATGTGTATTGCGGCGCATGTATGCCCCAGATGTGACACAAGGCCACAGGTATATATGTTATGGCTGGCAGCAGTGAATACCCAAGCCCTTTTGATACGGGCCCACAGTGTATATATGTGTATTGCTGGAGGGCAGTGTATACCCGGATTGTGATACAGAGGCCAAGTGTAATAGTTTTTTCTGAGGCGGGTTAACCCAGGATTGTGAACAGAGGCCACAGTGTATATATTGTATTGCGGAGGCAGTGTATACCCCGGACAGTGAAAAAGGGCCACAGTGTTACATGTTAAATTGCTGGCAGCAGTATACCCAAACTGTGATACGGGGCCACAGGTATATATTTGGGTATTGCGGAGGCAGGTAAACCCAGGATTTTATACGGGAGGCCACAGTGTATAAATGTGTATTGGGCAGCAGTGAAACCCAAACTGTTGATACAGAGCCACAGTGTATATATTGTATTGCTGGAGGCAACTGGTATACCCAGACTAAATACAGAGGCCACAGTGTATTATGTGTAAATTGCTGTCACAGTATAAAACCAGGACGTGATACAGAGGCCACAGTGTATATATGTGTAATTGCCTGGCAGCAGTAATAACCCTGGACGTGATACAGGGGCCCCCCAGTGTATATATGTTTTATTGCGGGCTGCAGGTTGTATACCCCCGGACTGGTAACCCAGAGGCCACAGATGTATATATGTTTATTGCTGGCACAGTATAAAACCCGGGGACTTGATACAGAGGCCACAGTAGTATATATGGTATTGCTGGAGGCAGTGGTATACCCAGGACTGTGATACAGGGGCCCAGTGTAATATGTCTATTGCTGGAAAGGCCGTTTATATCCAGGACTGTGTACAGAGGCCACAGTTTTAAAATATGTGTATTGCTGCAGCAGTGAAATACCCAGGACTGTGATACAGAGGCCACATTGTTAATGTCTATTAACGGGAAGCATGTAACCGAGGACTGGAAAACAGAGCCACATGATATATGTGTATTCCCTGGCAGCAGTATAACCCAGGAGTGTGTTTACAGAACCACGTGTATATTTGTGTATTGCTGGCAGCAGTATATACCCAGACGGGTGTACAGAGGCCCACAGTGTATATATGTATATTGCTGGCAGCAGATATACCCAGGATGTGATACAGAGGCCACAGTGTATATATAGTGAAATTGCTGCCAGCAGTGTATACCCAGGACTGTGATACAGAGGCCACACTGTATATATTTGTATTGCTGGCAGCAGTATATACCCAGGACTGTGATACAGAGGCCACAGTGTATATATGTATATTGCTGGAGGCAGTGTATACCCAGGACCGTGATACAGAGGTCACATTTGTATATATTTGTATTGCTGGGGCGGGTATACCCAGGACTGTGATACAGAGGCCACAGTGTATATATGTCTATTGCTGGAGGCCGTATATATCCAGGACTGTGATACAGAGGCCACAGTTTATATATGTGTATTGCTGGCAGCAGTGTATACCCAGGACTGTGATACAGAGGCCACAGTGTATATATGTGTATTGCTGGCAGCAGTGTATACCCAGGACTGTGATACAGAGGCCACAGTGTATATATGTGTATTGCTGGAGGCAGTGTATACCCAGGACAGTGATACAGAGGCCAAAATGTATATATGTGTATTGCTGGAGGCAGTATAAAACCCAGGACTGGGGAACAGAGGCCACAGTGAAATATATGTGTATTACTGGCAGCAGTGGTATCCCCAGGATGTGATACAGAGGCCACAGTGTATTTTTGTGTATTACTGGCAGCAGTATATACCCAAACTGTGATACAGAGGCACAGTGTATATAATGTGTATTGCTGGCACAGTGTAATACCCAGGATGTGATCAGAGGCCACATTGTATATATGTGTATTGCTAGCAGCAGTGTATACCCAGGACTGTCATACAAAGGCCACAGTGTATATATGTGTATTGCTTGCAGCGGTGTATACCCAGGACTGTGATACAGAGGTCACAGTGTATATTTGTCTATTGCTGGCAGCAGTGTATACCCAGGACTGTGATACAGACGCCACAGAGTATATATGTCTATTGCTGGAGGCCGTATATATCCAGGACTGTGATACAGAGGCCACAAGTGTAAAAATGGGGTATTGCTGGCAGCAGTGAAATACCCAGGACTGTGATACAGAGGTCACAGTGTATATATGTCTATTGCTGGCAGCAGTGTATACCCAGGACAAAGATACAGAGGCCACAGTGTATATATGTGTATTACTGGCAGCAGTGTATACCCAGGGCTCTGATACAGAGGCCACAGTGTATATATATGTATTGCTGGCAGCAGTATATACCCAGTACTGTGATACAGAGGCCATAGTGTATATATGTGTATTGCTGGCAGCAGTGTATACCCAGGACTGTGATTCAGAGGCCACAGTGTATATATGTGTATTGCTGGAGGCAGTGTATACCCAGGACTGTGATACAGAGGTCACAGTGTATATATGTGTATTGCTGGAGGCAGTGTATACCCAGGACAGTGATACAGAGGCCACACTGTATATATGTGTATTGCTGGAGGCAGTTTACCCGGGACTGTGATAAAAAAAAGAGGGGCCACAGTTATATTTTTTGCTGGGGCGTTTTAAATTTTTTAAACCCTCTTTTTTTTTATTTTGGGTTTTTACACCGGGACTGTGACACAGGGGCCCACAGTGTATATGTGTATTCTGGCAGCGTGTATACTCCGGATGTGACACGAGGCCACATTATTATTGTATTGCGGCGCGTGTATACACCAGCTGTGACACAGGGGGCCAAGTTTTGTTTTTAATTTTATGTTGGCGCAGTGTAACCCAGGACGTGACCAGGGGCCCCCATGTATTATATATAAAAATTTTGCTGGCAGCAGGGGTATACCCTGAAATGTGATTCAGAGGCCACAGTGAAATGTGTATTACTAAAGGCTGTATCCCCAGGACTGTGATACAGAGGCCACTGTATAATGTGTTTTTGCGGGAGGCAGTGTTACCCAGGACTGTGATACAAGCCACGGTTGTATATATGTGTATTGCTGGCAGCATTGATCCCCAGGACGTGATACAGAGGCACGTGTATATATGTATATTGCTGGACAGTTATACCAGGACTGTGATACAGGGGCCACAGGTAAATGTGTATTGCTGGGGGCAGTATATATCCGACTGTAAACGAGGCCAAAGTGTATATAGTGTATTGCTGGCAATTGTATCCCAGGACTGTGACACAGGGGCCCACAGTGTTATATTGTATTCTGGCTTCCCTACACCAGACTGTGACACAGAGGCCCACGGTGTTATATGTTATTGCGGCAGCATGTATGCCGGACTGTGATAAAAGGGGCCACAGTGTTATATGTGTATTGCGGGAGGCAGTATAATCCAGACTGTGATACAGAGGCCAAAGTGTAATAGTGTATTGCTGGCAGCAGTGAACCCCAGGACTGACACAAGGCCACAGTGATATATGTGTATTGCTGGAAAGCGTGTATACCCCAAATTTGAACAGAGGCCACAGTGTAAATGTTATTGCGGCAGCAGGTATCCCCAGGACGTGACAAAAGGGGCCACAGGTATATATGTGTATTGCTGGCGCAATGTATCCCCCAGATGTTTTTACAGGGCACGTGTATATATGTGTATTCTGGCGAGTGTTATCCCAGGACTGTGATCAGAGGCCACAGTGTATATATGTCTTTGCTGCAGCATGTATCCCAGGACTGTGATGCAGAGGCCACAGTGTATATATGTGTTTTGCTGGGGCATTTATATATCCAGGACGTGATACAGAGGCCACAGTTATATATTGTATTGCTGCAGCATGTATACTCCGACTGTGACAAGGGGCCCAAGTGTAAAATTGTGATTTGCGGGCGCAGTGTATACACCAACTTGACACAGGGGGCCACAGTTATATATGTGTATTGCGGGCCAGTGTAACCCCACTGTGAACAGGGGCCACAGTGTATTATGGGTTTACTGGCAGCGGTATCCCCGGACTGTGAAAAACAGAGGCCACAGTGTATATATGTGTATTGCGGGCAGCAGTGTATACCCAGACTGGACACAGGGCCCCAGTGTATATATGTGTATTGCGGAGCATGATACCCAGGACGTGAAAAGATCCCACAGTGTATATATGTGTATTGCTGGCGCAGTGTATACCCAGGCTGTGACACAGAGGCCACAGGTATATAGTGTATTGGGGCAGCAGGTATCCCCCGGACTGTGTACAGAGGCCACAGTGTATTATGTGTTTTGCTGGCAGCAGTGTATCCCCAGGACTGTGACCAGAGGCCCAGTGTATATATGTGTATTGCTGGCGCATGTTACCCCGGGCTGGGGATACAGAGGCCACAGGTAATTTGTATTGCTGGCAGCAGTGTATACCCGGACTGTGATACGAGGTCACGTTTTAAATATGTTTTTACTGGCAGCATGTAACCCAGGACTGTGAACAAGGTCACAGTGTATATATGTATATTGCTGGCAGCAGTATATACCCAGGAGTGTGATACAGAGGCCACAGTGTACATATGTGTATTGCTGGAGGCAGTGTATACCCAGGAGTCTGATACAGAGGCCACAGTGTATATATGTGTATTGCTGGCAGCAGTGTATACCCAGGACTGTGATACAGAGGCCACAGTGTATATATGTGTATTGCTGGAGGCAGTGTATACCCAGGACTGTGATACAGAGGCCACAGTGTATATATGTGTATTGCTGGAGGCAGTGTATACCCAGGACTGTGATACAGAGGCCACAGTGTATATATGTGTATTGCTGGAGGCACTGTATACCCAGGACTGTGATACAGAGGCCACAGTGTATATATGTGTATTGCTGGAGGCAGTGTATACCCAGGACTGTGATACAGAGGCCACAGTGTATATATGTGTATTGCTGGCAGCAGTATATACCCAGGACTGTGATACAGAGGACACAGTGTATATATGTGTATTGCTGGCAGCAGTATATACCCAGGAGTGTGATACAGAGGCCACAGTGTATATATGTGTATTGCTGGAGGCAGTGTATACCCAGGACTGTGATACAGAGGCCACAGTGTATATATGTGTATTGCTGTCATCAGTATGTACCCAGGAGAGTGATAAATAGGCCACAGTGTATATATGTGGTATTGCTGGCGCAGGTATACCCAGGACTGTGATACAGAGGCCACAGTGTATATATGTGTATTGCTGGAGGCAGTGTATACCCAGGACTGTGATACAGAGGCCACAGTGTATATATGTGTATTGCTGGCAGCAGTGTATACCCAGGACTGTGATACAGAGGCCACAGTGTATATATGTGTATTGCTGGCAGCAGTGTATACCCAGGACTGTGATACAGAGGCCACAGTGTATATATGTGTATTGCTGGCAGCAGTGTATACCCAGGACTGTGACACAGAGGCCACAGTGTGTATATATGTGTATTGCTGGAAGCAGTGTCTACCCTGGACTTTGACACAGAGACCACAGTATATATATGTATCTTGCTGGCAGTCGGGATGGGGGGTATCAGGGGCAGCCGGGGGTCGGGGTGGGGGGTATCAGGGGCAGCCGGTGGTCAGTTTGCGGGGTATTAGGGGCAGCCGGGGGTCAGGGTGCGGGGTATCAGGGGCAGCCGGGGGTCAGGGTGCGGGGTATTAGGGGCAGCTAGTGGTCGGGTGGGGGGGTATCAGGGGCAGCCGGGGGTCGGGTTGCGGGGTATTAGGGGCAGCTAGTGGTCGGGGTGGGGCGGTATCAGGGGCAGCCGGGGGTCGGGGTGCGGGGTATTAGGGGCAGCTGGTGGTCGGGGTGTATACCTCATATACATCACATATAGCTACGAATGATAAGTGCAAGACAATGTATACCTCCAACACATCACATATACCCATCACCGATCCCCCCCCGGCCATGTATACCGCATGTACAACACATATAGATACCACCGGTAACTCCCCCATCCCCGGCTGTGTATACCGTATTTACATCACATATACCTACTACTGATCAACCCCAGACCGTGTAAACCATATACACATCACATATAGATACCGCCAGTAACTCCCCCGGGCCGTGTATACATATATACACCCCAATTATAGATCACCCAACCCCAGCCCCCTGTATACAATATACATCAAAAAGATACCACCCATCACCTCCCGGCCCTTATACATTATACTCCATAAGAAACCCCCGATCACCTCCAGGGCCCTTAAAATATACACAATATGAAACCACCGTCCCTCCAGGCCGTATCTAATACATCACATATAGAAACCACCGATCACCTCCAGGCCGTGTATACATATATACATCACATATAGAAACCCCCCGATCACCCAGGGCCCGGTAACAATTAAAACATCACATATAAAACCCGACCCTCCCGGCCTGTAACATATATACCCAAAAAAATCCCCCCCTCCTCCTGCAGGCCGTGCATACCGCATAAAATCACAAATGGCGCCCCAAACTTCTAAAATCACCATATATCCGCGCTGTGCTCGGGGGTTTGCTCGGGGTGCGTGTCGGTGGTGGTCGGTGTGTTCTGGGTGGGCGCCGTGTGCCGGGGCGTGCCGGTGGTGGGTGTGGGGTGGGCGGGGGTGGGTCCCTTTTTTGGGTCGGTGGTGTGGTCGCCGGTGTGGTCGGCTGTGCTCTGTTGTGCCGTGGGTGGGCGGTGGGGTTTGGACGGTTGGGGTGGGGTGTGGTCGGTGCTGTGCTCGGTGCTGTGCTCGGTGGTGTGGTCGGTGGTGTGTTCGCCGGTGTGATTGGTGGTGTGGTCGCCGGGGTTGGGCTGGTGTGGTCGGGTTTTGCTCGGTGGGTGTGCGGGGGGGTGGGTCGGTGGTGTGGTCGCCGGTGTGGTCGGTGTGGTCGCCGGTGTGGTCGGTGGTGTGGTCGGGTGTGTCCCTGTGGTCTGGTTGGTGGGTTGTCTGTGGTGGGGC
>JAODAL010081203.1:0-11987 GCA_025379985.1 Phyllomedusa bahiana | reverse complement strand
ATTATAGCCTTTTGGGCCTTCCCAGAGCACCGCAGTCCATCTTTTTTTTGGGTGGCGCACCTTCCCTTTTAAACCTAACCCCCATAAACAGAATGGAATCATGTGCAAGCCGAATGACCCCAGCTGCACGGAAGATCCTGGGTAAATTTCCGAGATGGTGCGGGTCCCAATTTTGGGGACCCACCCTATCGACAATAAGGGCATTCCTAACAATATCCCATCACTGCCTCTTTGGCAAAACCTTTTTTGGGGTTTGGGGTTTTAAATATTGTTTGATTTTTTTTTTGGGGAGATAAACAGGAGGCCCTTGGAATGGTTTGATTTAAAAGAAGGATGAATTTTAAATTAAAAAATTTCCCCAAAGGGTAAAACCAAATTTGAAAGAGGTTGGATACCACCTTGTAAAACAATTCAAATTTTCCCAATTTTCAAAGTTGTTACCGGGTTATTTAAAAAATAACAGGGGGACGGTTTTGTTTCCTGCACCAATCAGCGCTGTTTAAATTTTTTAAATGTTAAGAAATGAAAATACTTGAGGTCCTATGGGAAAAAAAGGAATTTTACTGAGACATCAATTTAAGGTGTTTTATGTTTTTGGTAAAAATTTTTTTTTGTTGAGAAATTTTTGATTTTTTAAAGATATGGGGTAGATATTTTTTTTAAAAAGGGGAAACCCATTGTGTTTTTAATTGATTTGGGAGCACAAAGTTTGGGCCCCCCCCATTCACCTAAACTGAAGGGGTTTGGGGCCCAAAAAAAACCCCAAAAATTTGTTGTGACTGGGGAAAAGCTAAAGGGGGCTACTCCCCACTCCTCTACATCTAAACATTTTAATCCCAAAAATCGTACCCGGGGCACACCTTTAGCTCCCCCTTTGGTTTTTTAAGAGTAAAAATTATGTGATCAATAAACAATTTTTTTACATGCGCAACATTCACTTAAAGCCTGGCCATGCAATATTTCATCCCCTTGAACCCCCCCCAGATTTTACTTGGTTTATATCAGGCCATTTTTAGGGAAACCCCCCCCCCCCAAAATTAACATGTTTCGCCATCCGCGATGTATTGATCACCATTAACCCGCTCCTGAGGCACATTTTCATTTTCTTTTTGAACGTGGGTTTGAAGCATAACTCTTTCCTTTTGCTTTCTTTAGATATTTTAAAGGTTTTTATTTTAAAATTTTTACATTAGTTTTTTTATAAAATATTTTTTTAAAAAGAAATCTGTCTTTTTCATTTTGTTTTATTTAAACAGTGGCGCTAAAATAAGTTTTTTAATTATATTACTTTTTTTAAACAAGGTTTAAATATATATATATTAAAATTTTATTATAATATATATATAAAATATATATTTTTAAAAAATATAAAAAAAAGCAGCACTCAGAGAAAAAAAAGGGGGAAACGGGTGCCGCAGAAAGAGTAAACTTTAAAAAACAGACCAAGAAAAAAATCCCGGCACTCCAAAAGAATTAATGGTGTAAGAGTGTTTTAAAATTCCTCCATCCCCACAAGCGCGTTTCTGCTCTCTCACGAGCCTTTGTCAAGCATAGTTTACAATTTAATAAAATTGTTACATTTAAAGCAAAAGTTTTGATCCCAATTAAAAAATTACCCCATTTAAAGATACAAAAAAATTTTACAGTGACCCAAAAGTGATTAAAAATTTAAAATCCCCAAGACAAGAATAAATGTCAATTTTTACAAGGGAACTTTTAAAATTTTACTTTTTACATATAAATACTTTAAATCCCAAAACATATAAAAAAAAAAAAATTTATGTATAGTAAGTAGGGGAGATGTAAACAAACTCACATAAAAGTGTACCAACAAGCCGCAAAACTCGGCGCCCCCAAGATGTGAACGGGCGCTTTTGCCCAATCACATACGGGGAAAAAGGAACGCGGCTTTGCCCCTCCCCAAAAAAGGGGAAATGGTCATCACCGAGGAAAAGAAAGCGCTTACCCCCAAAAAAAAACCCCAAAAAAAGGGATACTAACCATGACGCCCGTCACCGGGAACAGCGCATGCCCAAACATAACCCCGGGCAGAACGCCCAATACGCCCAGTCACCCAGGTACGTCCCATAATGGAAATGATAAGGAGCATAATTTTCCCCAACCCATACAAGCATAAAATTAAGGGTTAAAACCCAAATTTTTGGGGGGGGGAAAAACCCAGGCCCAACCCACTTTAACGGGGGGGGGAACAGAAACCCGCCAAAAACCTCTAAATTAAGGGGACTAAACACAAATAAACGGATCAAATCGCTTAAGAAAAAACCCCCTAAAGGGAACCAAAAGTTTTTCCCAACACTTTAAAATACTGAACTTACAAGATATATAAAAAAAATTAAAATTTGCAAAACCCTTTATTCACAAAAAAAAAATCATCAAACATAAATAGGGGTTTTTCCCTGAACACAATAAAAAAATCGGGAAAAATTATACATCTTTTAGGTCACTTCAGTGAAAGGACCCCTCTTCCGCCCCCAAACCCAAAAATTAAATCCCCAAAAAAAAAAAGAGAAAAAAAAAATTTTAAAAACAAATAAAAACAAAATAAAAAACAAAACACAACGTTTTATACATAAAGCAGATGCCTTTTTCCCCCAAAAATAAATTATTGCATAAAACGAAATTTTAAATTCAACTTAAGACCCCTTGGTTTTAAGGTATTAAACTTTAAAAAAACCCCTCTAGGTTTTCGTTTTTTTTTTTAAGGGGTAAAATCTGTTTACCCCCCCTTTTTTTTTTAGGCATAGGAACATATCCAAAAAACATAAAAATTTTTGAATCACTTCAAAATGTCCAAAAACTGCGAAAATTTTTTTTGAAACAAAGATCCTGTCTTTGTTTATTATTTTTTGTCTATATTAAATTTTAAAACCCCGTGCGCATATCACATTTATTTCCCCCTATGTTAAAAAAAGTTGGCAGGGGCACCAAAAAACACATAGAAGACCCCAATTTAGAAGCACAAGAAAAAAAAAAGTTTAAACTTATATTTAAATAGACTAGTTGGATGTTTAAAAAAAGATCCTTTTTGCCTAAAATTTTAACAATTAACGCAACTAAGACAAGGGGAAAAAACCCCCCTTGGAAGAACCTGTAATGTGCCTTTTGTTAAAGATTTTTTTGGAGCCCCTTAGGTTTTAACCCAAACCCATCCTGAAGATTAGGGGGCCGGGGGTAAGATAATTTAAAAGGGGGAAATTTTTAAATCCTGAATTTTTGGAAAAAAAATTTTTTCCAAAAAATTTGGGAATATTTTCGAAAACATTAATTTTAAACTTGAAATTTTCTCATTAAAAGTAGATTCAAAAACCAAAAAACGTTTGGCAAATTGTCTAAAAAAACCCATAATTTTAGGGCCTGGGGTGCGGGGGAAATTTAACAACCGTTCCATTTTTTGTTCCAATTTTTAATTCTCGATAACCTCTTTTCCTGAAAAATTATTTTTCATAGAATTTAAAGTGGGTTTAAATGTGGGTTTATCCCCCACTATCCGTCTGGGTTTTTTAACTTTGGGTATAGGGGAAATTTATTTTTTTCTAGGGAAGAGGATTTAAAAAATCTTAAAAAAGAAGCCCAAAATAATTTTTTTCCTGTTTCCTTTTTACATGTAAATCTGTAACTAATCGATTACCTTGAACAAAAACATTCAAATCCCAAAAAAAGAAAATTATTAACAGAATGAAATAAAAATAAAATTTAAATCACCATCAAATTTAAATTTAAAAAAAAATTTGGGCCTTTCCCTCAAAGGGGCCCCAAAAACCAACCACACCAGGAAAACGTAAACATGATTTGCCCCCCTTTTCAAAACTTTAGAGAAATGGGGGGGACACTTTGACGAAATCCTTCCCCAAAAAAAAAGTAACAAAAAGATTGGGATAAGTAGGGGCCCCCGTTTGGGGCCCTGGCCCTACCCCTTAAAATTTCAAAAAAAATTTGTCATCAAACATAAAATAATTAAAATGCCAAACTAACTGAAAATAAAAAACAAAAGAAAAAAACCCTTTCTAGAATTTTAAGAATTGTCCCCAAAAACAAAACCCCTTTCCCAAAACTTAAGGGGGCCCAAATTTTTTGTTGAAAAAGAAGTAAAAAAATTACAAATTCAAATGATGCCAAAATGGCACATGGGGGGGCCTCCAGGTCCTGTAATTTTCCAATAAAATCGGTGGAACTCTGATAAAAATTGCATCAACAACAAAAATTTTCTCAGGGAAAAATTTTCTTTAAAAAAAATCAGATGTTATTAAAACCAAAGGGCCCCTTCCGACACCCAAATTTGGGCGGCCAAAGGGGGAACAAAAAGGGCTTTTGAAATTTTGGGTAAATAGGTATAATAAAAAGGAGTAAAAACCCCGGGAAATTTTTTACCCCCAAAAAATCTTTTAATTCTTTATCTATTAGTTTAAACCTGAAAAGCTTGATTACAATTGTTTTTGATTTTTTTTCTCAAACATCCCTTTTGGATCCCCAAACTAGTAATTTAAACACTCCCATGGTTTTTTCAATTGTCGGGAAGCTTCTTTTTTTCATAAAAAGCTGTTTCTAACACTACAAAAGCCCCGGGGCCTTTTTCCGCGGGGGTTTTTAGTAAAAAGTGGATAAATTTATTAATTCCCTTTAATCCCCTATATTTAGAAAGTAGTAAAAATTAGGGAAAAAAAAACCCAAATTTTTCAGTGTTAACAAATTACGAGCTTTAATTCCTGTTTAAAAACCCAAAATTTAATAAATGTATCTACAGCACAAGAGTTAATCTGAGGAGAAAAAAAATTCACTTTTAGAAGGTAAATCATAATTTTTAAAAAAAAAACGGGTTATTAGAAATCTCTGGGATTTGTTCTTGTGACATCCTATCTTCATGCCAGACACGTAGTTTGATTTGGCGAAAGAAGAAATGCAAATCCATTTCTAAACCAAACCAATCAATTTTAGGATTGGGACAAAACTAAAACCCTTTGATAAAATTTTAAAAATTTGGGCCCACAAGTTAATTCAACAGATGAAATATTTACCACTGGTGTTTCCCTACTTTTCTTCTGTGTTGGTTTGCCCACACCATTCTTGGTGCCACTTTGTGATCTGGTTCTTCCTGTAGCGGGATCGTCTACAACCTCCTCTCCTCGTACGTTTTTTTGTTGTTGGTGATGATGCATGGTTTGTTGGTTCAGCTCCATGTGAGTTTGTTTACATCTCCGCCTACTTATTATACATAATTTTGTTTATTATAAGTTTTGTATTTATGTATTTATATGTAAAAAGTAATATAAATGTTCATTGTAAAAATTGACATTTATTCTTGTCTTGCGATTTCATTATATCACGTTGGATCACTGTATATTTTATGTATACTTTAAATGACTAATTATTGAAATTTTGTATCAGCTTGTGCATAAATGTAACAATTCATTCACTTGTAAACTATGCTTGACAAAGGCTCTGTGAGAGAGCAAAAACGTCGCTTGTGGTATGGAGGAATAAATCACTCTTACCCATTAATTCTTTTTGGAGTGCCGTGGATTTTTTTCTTGGTATATTATATATATTATATATATATTATATATATATATATATATAATATATATATATGTATATGTGTGTGTGTGATAATATAAGCTTTGGGCTTGACAGGGTGGGGCTGTAAGGTTTTTTTTTTATTCATTTTCTGTTTTTAAATTTATTAGTTTTATATAATTTGTGTCCCCATAAAGTCGGGAAAAAGACTTCTGGAGGGCATATTTACATAAGTTTCCCCTATGGACTGGTTCTGATATATTAGACCCCAGTTTCAGGGGAAATACCACCCCTCTTACTGACTAAAAAAGCTGATCTGGGTCAATAAGATCCAGCAGCTTCTGCACGGTAAAGTTACCGCTGGAAGCTTCCTGCTATTCTGTAGATAAAAAAGCTCCCTTCCCTCATACTCAGATTGATTGGCTGGCAGGCCGGCACATTCTTCTTACCTTAGGGGTGTGTTCTCATGGCAGAGACCAAAATACGGTCTATTCTGTGGAGAATTTTTTCTACATACAGTGAAGACGGAGACTGCCATGTGCTGTGCAGTTGTGCTTCGTTTTTGATGCTTAAGGGTATATTCACCACGCCCTTTTTTTGGGCGCGCATTTCGCCATTATCTCGCCGCGTATTGCGTGTTATATGCGGCGAAATGCGCCCTTTGCAATTACAGTAATCCATAGCTCTCATAGAGTGCTATGGATTATGCGTCGTCCCCTGTTTGTACAATATGATAGTATTGTACACGCGCGGGGGGGAAGACATGGCAATTGTTCGCGCCGATTACGCGACGCGAACAATGCATGTCAATGGGGCCGGCGGGCTTCTGGCCCCCCGCGCTTTGGGAATACGCGCTGATCAGCGCAACTCCCAGAGCAAAATGGGTATTGCGTCGCGTTACTGTATGCGCCGCAATTACGCCGTGTGAACATATCCTAAAGGTTCCTATTAGTTCTAGTCCGGTGAATAGGGCCAGGCAAGTCATACCAAACCCGCCCCAGCTACACTCACAGATAAAGAAGAAAGGGATGGAAAGGACACAGGGGAATGGGCACAGAGAGAGGAGTGAGGTACAGCCGCCAGGAGGTGCTGAGAGAGGACAGATAGCGATGATGCACTACATCTCCCAGCATCACCACAATAGTAGGCCTGACATCCATACACGTCCGCTACCCAGGTGTGATCACCTGCCTGACACCTGGGACCTGCACCCATTACCATCTATTTCCTCCTGTGCACACTATACATTTAGGGTATGTTCACACGGGGTAATTTCGGTGCCTCCCCTCCCAGCTTGTACAATACGATCACATTGTATGCGGGGGGAGATAAGTGACATGTCAGTTACTTGCGGCGAATACGCACTTCGAGTAATGAATGTCTATGGGGGAGTATGCGCGTATCAGCGAGCTCCCTAAAGACATGATGCAGAGTTTGAAACAGGGCAGAGACTCAGCCAACACATGAATTCACACAGATTCACCATTAACAACAACAGAACAGATCTCCCAGTGGCCGCACATTTCTTCGGAGATGACCATTGTATTGAAGACTTGAAGATTATGGTTTTAAGGGGGACATTTTAAGACGCAGGGGGAGAGAAAGGAATGGGAATTTAAAATTTAAATGCAAACATTTCAAACTTGCAAAACGGGTTTAAATATACACTCACCGGCCACTTTATTAGGTACACCTGTCCAACGCTCGTTAACACTTAATTTCTAATCAGCCAATCACATGGCGGCAACTCAGTGCATTTGGGCATGTGACATGGTCAAGACAATCTCCTGCAGTTCAAACCGAGCATCAGTATGGGGAAGAAAGGTGATTTGAGTGCCTTTGAATGTGGCATGGTTGTTGGTGCCAGAAGGGCTGGTCTCTGAGTATTTCAGAAACTGCTAAATCTCCTGGGATTTTCACCGCAAAAACCATCTCTAGGGTTTACAGAGAATGGTCCGAAAAAGGAAAAAAACATCCAGTGAGCGGCGTCCTGTGGGGAAATGCCTTTGTTGATCCCAGAGGTAAAAAGGAGAATGGGCAGAACTGGTTCGAGCTGATAGAAAGGGAAACAACAGGACTCAAATAGCCACCCGTTACAACCAAGGTAGGCAGAAGAGCATCTCTGAACGCACAGTACGGCCAACTTTGGGGCAGATGGGCTACAGCAGCAGAAGCCCACACCGGGTGCCACTCCTTCAGCTAAGAACAGAAAACTGAGGCTCCAATTTGCCCAAATTTCATCGAAATTGGACAGTAGAAGATTGGAAAAACGTTGCCTGGTCTGATGAGTCTCGTGTTCTGCTGCGACAGTCGGTGGGTAGGGTCAGAATTTGGCGTCAACAACATGAAAGCATGGATCCATCCTGCCTTGTATCAACGGTTCAGGCTGGTGGTGGTGGTGTCATGGTGTGGGGAATAAGTAAGAAATAAATCCACAGCACTTAATGTATATGCTTATTAAATAGGAGTAATTTATGTGTATTTACAAAGTATTTACACAATATCTGACAGGTTACAATAAAGTTGTTTCCATACAAAAATTCACAAAGTAATATGTTTAACGTATTTCAAATATCAATATGGCTCAAGGAAATCGTGATCATATTTTGTGGAACGTTTCGACTGAGCCTTCAGTCTTTGTCAGCCTGATCACTAAAAGAGAATGACAATGTAAGCCACATACAGTATATACAGAGTAATATGCAAAATAATATATACACTGGGGTGGAAACAAATGAAAGAAAAATAAAAGACCGAAAACCAAAAGAAGCAAGGAAGAACAGATTAGCCAAAGAAAAAAGACATAAAGCAAGACAAAGAAGGAAAAGAGAGAAGATATGGGTAAAATAGAAGAAAACTGGAAAGAAAACAAAAACAAAATTGGAAGGTAAAACAACTCACCCATATAGTTGTAGAAGCACTGGAAGAATATGGTATGGAATGCAATAAAGAAAATGGGTGTAATCTAAGGGGAGTAATAGGAAGAGTCAGCTGTGATATGGATACTGCAGATGGGGATGTAAGAGGAGGGAGGGAAAGGTGTCTTACCACGTATGGACCGCTGATAAGGGCAAGACTATGGGAAAAAAAGGGAGACAAATGAAAAACTAGCATGGAAACTAAACAAATGATGTAAGACTGGTCTTGGTGAACAGGAGGAAATGAACAGAGCTTACCAGGTTAATGCGGGATGCAGGCGCGCGAGATGCGGCCGAGGCAGGAAGTGTAGCGGTCCACGAGAGCTCGAGCGCGGGCTCCCGTTTAATAAGGACGCCGGCGCATGCCCAGTAGGTGTAGGAAATCTCGCGCAGGCGCGGTGTGTATATGAAGAAAGCGGTTTAAACAGCGGGAAAGGTGTAGGTTATAGAGAGGAAACGCAGGCGCAGTAAAGCCATGGGCCAGTGTTAGAAGCATCAGCAACAAAGAAGAAAGCAGAGAATGGTCATCCCAAGAAGGGAAAGGACCACAAAACATGATGTTGACAATAGGTTTCATTCAATAACATGGAAAACAATGGTAAGACATTAACAATTCCCTGTTGTCATAACATCGGCAATAAAAATAAATAAACAAATCATACAATCCAGTAAGGGAATAGATTGCATAAACAAGGTGAGTGTTATACCAGAAAATGGCAATAGAAGGAACATTAGCAGAATGAATGGGAATAAAAGTTTAAAATTGAAATGAGAGTGGTAAATCTCACCAAACATAGTAAAATATAAGCGGCATTCTTAACGGTTCTGAAAAGAGACGTATAAGTCATAAGAATATGTAGCATACGATATGAAATGAAAGTAAAGAATGAACAACAAATTAATGCTGGTAAAAAGGTAATGACAAATGTGACTAGACAATGTGAAATGGCCCCAGAGTCAAATAAAAAGTAGGTCAAAAAATGTAGTCACATTCCCTATTGAGGCCACCTGGGTGTAGTGATCCCAGGCGGTGTATCCAATATGCCTCACGTTTTTTCAGTATGGAGGTATGGTTACCGCCACGTCGAGGTCTGGGTACATGTTCAAGAACTTGGTATCTTAATTGACTTATTTGGTGTCCTTTTTCAATAAAATGGGCTGGGAGAGGAAGCCCCGATCTTTTTGCACCGTATTGTCGACCCTTTTGGGAGGATAATCGGTCTTTGACCGTTGGGTTGTTTCCCCAACGTAGATGAGTCCACAAGGGCATTTGAGCAAATAGACCACATGCAAAGAGTCACAGGTAAAAAAAACTTTCAGTTTTATGGGAATACCAGTCGATGGGTGATAAACTGTATCGCCCTTGATAACATTTGAGCAATTGTTACAGTGAAGGCATGGAAATGTACCCACTTTGGGAGTAGAGATGTGTGACTGAGAGAGGCGGTTTTGAGCGGGACCTATATCAGCTGGTACTAGTTGGTCCCTGATATTTCTTGGGCGTTTGTAGCATATCCGTGCTGTGGTTTGGAACTCTGGGATGTTGGGATAACCATTGCGTAAGATATGCCCAAAGTTTCCATTATGCTCTGGTGTAGTTTGGGCATCAGGGGATGGTAGGGATTTACAAAGTACATCTTTGGCAAATGGGGGGGCCCTAGGGTCTAGTAGTATGAGGTTTGTGTGAGTCTGGGAGACGAGGTGTGTAGGGTAGCCCCTATCGTGAATCTATGGGCCCATCTGATCAAGTCTCACATTGCGGTCGTGTGGTTAGGGCACAATTCTTTGGACCCTAGTGAACCCGGGAGAAAGGTAGTGACTGTTTACGTGTGTTGGATGACAGCTACTATAACGTAAAAGTGAAATTTCCCGTCAGTTTGGGGTTTTTTATATAAGTCTGTCATGAGGGGACCTTCTGGGGATTTAAGGGGCCCTTGTGTCCAGAAAATTGATGTTTGTGGGGTCTTGATGGAGAGTAAAGGATAAATCCCGGTACCCGGGAATTTAAGTGAGTAAGAAATTCGGATATTGAGGGCCCGATCCCCCCGCCAAAAGCAGAAAACATCATCAATGTATCTGTGCCATGAGATGGCATGTTCGGAAAATAATGAATGGGTGTAGACATATGGGCTCTTCAAAGGGTGCCATGAACGTATTCGCATAGGGAGGGGCTACGTTGGACCCCCATGGGGGTACCCTGTAACTGGAGAAAAAATCAAACGCCAAATAGGAAGTAATTATCCTTAAAACCGATAGTCAAAAAGGGCTATACCAAAAAATCTATCTCCTGGATAGATAAATGGGATTTACGGAGAAGGTCATATGTAGCTTTAATGCCATCATCGTGTCGTATGGATGTGTACAAACTATTGACGTCCAATGTGATGAGTGTAGAGTCCGGTGGGATAGGGCTTAAAGAATGAAGGATGTTCAGAAAATGGGGGGTATCTCTCAAATAGGATCTGGTTTTGGGAATATTTTCTTGGCACTCTTTGGGCCCCTTGGTACCAATTTGAGATCGTTGCAACCCCCACAGCCTACCGAGTATTTTTGCTGACCAGTCCACCCCTTTTATAAACCACAATGTACCCAACACTGATGGCTACTTCAGCAGGATAATGCGCCATGTAAAAGCGGAATATCTCAGATTTTTTCTTGAACATGACAAGAGTTCCTGTACTCAAATGGCCCCACATACCAGATCTCAATCCAATAGAGATCTTTGGGATGTGAGGAAGGGGATTCGCATAAAGATGTGCGCCGACAAATCTGCGGCAAAATGGTGAGCCATCATGTCAATATGGACCCAAAAACTCTGAGGGAAAGCTTCAGCACCTTGTTGAACTATGCCCCGAAAATTGAGGCATTCTGAAGGCAAAAGGGGGGGCCAAACCGTTACTAGCAGGTGTACCTAATAAAATGGGTGGGGAGTGTACATGCCGCTTTATGTCAAAAATATGTGGAAATGTATGGCCCCCAAATTACACCTGGTGGTACGAGATAAAAAAGAAAATTCGACCCCCCGTCTGCCCCAAAGTTTCCCGATTTTTGATTTCTTGACCCCGTTGTAAAGACTTTTTTGCTTATATAGCATTTTTTTTTTTTAGGAATTCTAAGATCCTTTGAAGGCCAGTCTTTTTTGTATAAAAAGTCTGTAAAAAGTTTAGTTCTTTTAAAAATCATGTTGAAAAAAAAAGCTAGAACTCTCGAAAGCTTTTTATCAAAATACTCAGTTAGCCACTAAAAGGTATGCCTGATTTCTTCACTCTTTTACTTTCTATGTAACACGGGACAACATTTTACACTGAGTATATTGTGAAGTGCTGAACTAAGAGTAAGCACCCGAATAAAATGTGTGTTGCGTCCCTGGAGCGGGGCCCGTAAGCAAAGACTGTGGGCCAGATTTGTTTCAAGGAAAGGGGAATAATTGTTGTTGACACAGACTTTTGAGAGATCTTCTTGATCCAATGTGAAAGCTATGCTTTTTTAGAAATTTTCACCTCAAAGTAGACCTAGAGCCATCAATTTCCCTACCAT
>JAODAL010081202.1:0-11987 GCA_025379985.1 Phyllomedusa bahiana | reverse complement strand
AGTGCACCAAGATATTATACCATTTCTGAAGACCTGTGCAGATCTAGGTAAGACTGTTGAACTGCATTTTGACACCTATTGTGAGACTCACTCGCGTCCAGTTACCATCTTGGACATTCTCAGGGATTATCTTAGCTGACAGATTCCAGTCATTTGGTAGAATGGTTATGGCACACCGACATGTCCCTCCGACACAAGGCTTCTTATTAAAACTGGCCTCAGCCAGCTTTATTTCTCAGGCAGATAGGTACAGAAACCAAAACAGAAAACAAAATCCTTCTGGCCACTAACTAAACATACAGACCCTTACTACCAGTAACCTCTGGTCATAGACTTCTCTCCAGCCTGGGAGAAGGTGGGGAAATCACACACCTCTTTCAGCCATTCCACTGTTTTCTTCCAAGGCCAGGTAGCTGCTGTCCCTCTACCCACCAGTATCTGGACCAACAGGCTTTTAGTAGACATGTAAAACCTGGCCTGGATCATGGGAACAGTCTCCCACCCTACAGTAATACCAGTAAAGCCAGCCCATATTAAGATGCATACCAGCTATCCTAGGGGCTACTGCAAGTGCCAGTAGCTTAGGGTAACTGATTCAATCTGCTGGATTTTTCCCACCGAGGCCTGGCAACACAGTGGCACATCTCTTGCAGGTCTCCTGCTGCAAACCGCCTAGTGGCAGAAACATGTGACCACCTGAGGTTGCTTTGCCACAATATATATATTTAGATTTCTTTCTTTTAACAAGTTTTACTACACTATCAAATCTGAAGGAGTTTTATAGAGCTTATTTTCAGTGTGAATCATGAATTCCAAATATTATTTTAAGTATTCAAATGTTGACACCTCTGAGTTTGGCCATATTTTGTACAGAAAAATACATCTGTAGCTTCTCCAAGATGAAAATTTCTACAGAACCACAGTTTGTCTTACACATTCTCCTTGGAAAAAGGTTCAGAAGGCCAGCATATGTGTATGAGGTTACAGGTGTTTTAAAAAAGCCCTTTGAGATTTCTGTGATATTACTTCTCTTCATCTACTTTTAGGACAATAGGTTGTCTGAGGACATACCATTCATGCTTCTAATAGGGTAGAATAAACTGATTGTCTTTCCTAATTATAAGACGTTACATAAAATAAAAAAATTCAGACTGACACTAAGCCATACCGTTTCTAAATGCTTAGTTGCACTGATTATTTTGCCTACTAATTATTGTATATTTTTATAAGTCATGTCTATTGAGTGTTTTATTGGCAAACCACAAAGTCTCTTTTTAGTAATATGGAGTTCATGTAACTTTTAAAGGAATCGTCCCATTAAGCTTCAAATGTAAATCTGTTAAAAGGCAAGTTAATAACACATTAACATTTAAATATTGTATTACACAGAGGCCATTGAAATTTGAGTCTTTAAGACTTTTGCTCCTTCCAGTGTCTCTGCTATGTAAAAGAGGCAGGTCCCAAGTGGGGGACCATCTCTATGATGTAAATATGGCCTAATAGTGCAGTGCCCATGTTTGGTGTGCTCCAAACACTACACTAGGTCCTTCAGACACTGTTGGAATGTCACCACATGTCACTGCTTTCTGGAAGGATTGGTAAGGCGTAGTACCCCAATGGAGAATAATTCCAGAAAGTCAGGGGTTTGCAATAAATCAGTGTACTTTTTAATGGTAAAACTCTAGTGCAAAACAATACAGGAAAGACACTCAGTGGCTTCTCAAGTCTCTCCCTGGTACACAAAGGCTCTATGCTGAGGAAAGGCCTGGGCAAGCTGTCCCTCTCTCTCTCTCAGAAGGCTGGTATGGCAGCCGAAGCACAGGTGTCCATAACAGAGGTAGAAATGGGAAAGGAAGTGCTGTAAAAGGGAGGAATCTCAGATGTTTGTGTGGTAAATTCTGCAGAGATTAGTCTTTTTTCTCATATCCAAAGTGTGTGTGTATATATACATATATATATACAGTATATATATATATATATATATATATATATATTAAAAATAATAAAAATATAAAATATATATGTATATTTATAAATATATTAATATATATTTTATACAGTATATTTATATATATATATATATATAATATTATATAATATTTTATATATCTGTATTGCAGGAGGCAATAGTAAAAAATATCATCTGCCATGATAGCTGATCATTACCCCACAATCGCGGGGGGAGGGAGGGGCAATCGAAGTTAGGGACGTTAAACTGCACTGTTCCTCAATCAATTTGGATGTCGCAATCGTCATGGAATCTAAAGGGTTAAACAGCAGGGATCAGATCTGGCTCTGTTCCATTCTGTTATCATCAGGTGTCAGCTGTTATTGGCAGCCGGCAACTGCTGCCTATGTAGCTAAATAGGACCTTCAGGGCCGCCATACAGGGGGTACAACCAGTACTCCCGTATGGGCCCCTTATTCCTCATGACAGAGTGGGGCCTGGCGGCGCAGCCACCGAACCAGGCTCTGCCTGGCCCATGGTGTGGGCCCCGAGCTCCTGCGGGCCCCGGAGGCAGTGCCGTCGCTCCCCGGGGCCCGGCCGCACATCCGGTCACTGAGCGCTCGGGCCCCGCGTCCCGAGCGCTCAGAGACCGCCCCGGGAGTTGGGGCGGTCCGCGGTGTCAGCGGAACACAGCGCCACTAGCGCTGCGCTCCGCTGATCTCCCTGGCAGGCTGAAGGTGTTAGGCCTTCAGCCTGCCAGGCGCCGGCCCTACTGCTGCCGTAGGTGGCGCGGTGACATCACTTCACCGCTGCCTATGCAGGGTGGCAGTACGGAGTCGGCGGGGCGGGGCCGGAGCGGCCGGGCCCTCCCAGGAGCAGGGGGGCCGGAGCGGGTAAGTGGTTTTTTGTTTTTTTTTTTTTGTTTTTTTTTAAAAAATATACATAAGGAACGGCCCGCAACCTCTGTAAAGGGGGCCCCGGGTACCTCTCTCAAAAGGGGGGGCCCTGGCAACCTCTCGGGGAAGGGGGGCCCTGGCTACCTCTTGCTAAAGGGGGGCCCGGCTCCCTCTCGCTAAAGGGGGGCCCTGGCTCCCTCTCTCAAAGGGGGCCCCTGAAAACTCTTGAAAAGGGGGGCCCTTGGTACCCCCCCAAAAAAGGGGGGCCCCGGGAAACCCCCCTCGCAAAAGGGGGGGCCCTGGCCCCTTTCCCCTTAAAAAGGGGGGCCCTGGCTACCTTTCTAAAGGGGGTTTGACTATTCTCGCAAAAGGGGGGCCCCTGGCTCCCTTCCCCTTTTAAAAGGGGGGCCCTGGCTACCCTTTTAAAAGGGGGGCCCATGGTACCTCTCTCTAAAGGGGGCCCTCCCAACCTAACGCGAAGGGGGCCCTTGTTACCAAACGCAAAGGGGGCCCCGGAACCAAAAAAAGGGGCCCCCTTTGGCCCCTAACCTAAAGGGGGGGGCCCCTCCCCTCCCAACCTCTAAAGGAGGGCCCTGGCTCCCTTTAACCTCAAAAAAGGGGGGCCCGGGTCCCTCCTCAAAAGGGAAAGTCCAAACCCCACCTTAAAACCCCGTAAAAAACTAGCCCCTTAATTTTGGCCCTGTACTCGCTTCCCCCACCCGGGGAAAGGGTTTTTACAGAGGGGGAAAAGGAAAAGAGATGCGGGAAAAAATTGAGGATTCAAAAGTATTTGTTTTGTAATTTCTGCAGGGGAGTTTTGGCCGGGACAAGCCCTCTTTGGGGGGTGTGGAAGGATGCAGAAGAGAAAAAAAAAAGAAGGGACTCAAGAGAAGAGAAGGGGATCCTAGATAGGCCCCCGTCCCCGGTGAGTCCCGGATGAAAAGGGGTTTATTTTTACTTCATTTTGGGAAATCAGGGCGGGAATTCATGTAATGGGCCCTGGCTGGTGCCCCTAACCTCAAAAGTGGTCTTTTAAAATGGAAAGTGTTGTGGGTTTTCCCTTTACTGGTGTCTGCCCTCTATTGGCTCTTTTGGGGGGTTTTGAAAGGTTTATCCCTGGCTGGTTTTTTCTGACCTCTAAATTGGGGATGCATGAAATATTGCTTTTGCAAGGGACAAACATGTATGTACTCATGAAAATTAGAGATTTATTGTTTGCTTGGGCCCGGGGTCTATTTGGAGGGGGTTTGCAGCTGGATCGGGGGCATTTGAGGTTTACGGGATTCTTACATCTCCCATTGTGATATGGGGGAAATTGAAGGGCTTTTTGTGACCTTAGGGAAATCTTCAAGGGGGAAAATTGTGGGTCAGATGTGGGGGGGAAAGGGGGGCTAGCCATAGAGCCTACATATTATTAAAATGGAATGATATTACATGTAAAAAGGAAGTATTTTATGAATATAGCCCTTGGCAAAAATATACAATCCCGGGGAAACCCTGTTTTTAAAAAAGGGGGGCCGGGGCTCTATTGGAATGAATATCATTTTACATACGGGGGAAAAAGGTTTTAAGGGAAGTAATATGACGGGTTTTTTTAATTGTACGGGGTTTTTTTCCCCAATTTAGGGCATATTAGATATTGAAGAGAAGGGCTTAGGGGAATTGACAAAGATGGCAGTTTTGCTGTTTAATGGATCCCTAGTCTCCCTTAGTTCATTTGGGTTGAGGCACGCATTTGAAATAAAAAGAGAGAAGTGAGGGGAAAAACCCTTTCACAGCGGGCTGGGGGTGTTTTTTGGGTTTTGCATTTGCTTGGCAGGGGCAGTAGGAAAGGGAGGGGGCCGAAAGCCCTTTAGGGAGAGGGCAAATTTTGACTAAAGGGGTTGTTGGCTCAAAGGCAGGGCCCCCCCCGAGCTTTGCAGGACTGTTATGATTTGTGCGCGGGGGGGGAAGGGGGGGGAGGGGGCCTTTTGTGGTTTCCTGATGGCAAATTTGGGGGTTGAGCACCAATAAAATAAAAGGCTCTCCTGTTAAAGGTGGGGTTTTCCCCAAAGATTTGTGATAGAAGGGAAAAAATTCCCCCTCTTTCAAAAGCAAAAAGGGTTAAATAAAGGAGGAAAGAGATCGGGTTTTTTTAAATAGGGGTTATAGAGGTTAAGAGTTAGAAATAATAAAATTTTCTTTTTAAATGTTTAATAGATA
Organism: Phyllomedusa bahiana; assembly: GCA_025379985.1. NCBI lineage: Eukaryota > Metazoa > Chordata > Amphibia > Anura > Hylidae > Phyllomedusa > Phyllomedusa bahiana. The sequence goes on along the minus strand of JAODAL010081202.1, from coordinate 6,941 downwards.
GAAAAAATGATGGTTTTTTAAGTTTCCTAGGCAAAATAGTAATAAATGATCAAAAGTCCTCTTTTTCTCTTGCAAGTTCCCCAAATTTTTTTTGGAGATTTGTGACAAGTTTGGTGAAAAGGGAATGTTCAAGTGGGGAATCTAGGGAATGAAAAGGTTTTTTGGGTCAAAAATTTAATTTTGGATATTTTTTTCACAGGAAGCTAATGTAGTTTTTTTCTAATAAACCCCAAATTCCATTGAATAAAAAACTAACATCCATATAGCCTTTCAAAAAATTTAAATAAAACTTACAAAAAAACAAATTGGGCAGGCGGGAAATTCCCAGTCTGGCCCATTATACAACAACAAATTGGGGTATAGAGGATTACGTTTAACCCTTTGGACCAAATACACTTTTAGGGGACCCCAAAATTTTTATAAAGGGGCGGGAAAAAAAAACTGAAAACTGAATGCCCCCTTCCAAATTAAATGAAATATTTTTTAGAATATGAGAGAATTTAAATTCAAAAAATTTAATTTGAAAAAAAAAAAAATCGGAATATTGGAGTTTAAATTAACTTTGGGGCCCATCCAAAATTTCCCTAAAATTAAAAAACAAAAATTACAACAAAACATAAAAATCTCTGAGAGAAAAAATTTTGGGAAAAGGGAAAACATAAAAAAAAATCTGGGGGATCAAAAAAGGACTTTGATAACAATGGTTTTAAATTTTTGGAAAAATAGTGATTTACCTACAAACCTAATCTGTTTTCAGATCTGTCAGTTCCCGGATTTTTGTGTGGAAGAACCCTCCCGGGTTTTCTATTAATAGAAATACGCGGGGGAAGAAAGGGGGCTGGGGGGAAGGGTCAGGAAAAAACAGGGGTTGGACAAATAAAAAACCTAAAAAATCTTTAAATAGGCAGGAAAGACAAAAATTTCCGGGGGAGGGGGACCCGGGGGGATCAAATACTTGTCCCTTCTGCATCCGGGGGTGTGGCCCCCCATGGTGGGGGAGAAAAGGGGAAATAAATTTTAAATGGAATCCAAATACGCCCCCAGGGCGGGAAAGGGACTTTTTATAAAACACAGCGCAAACTCAATTTCAGCCCAAAAAAACATCCACTTTTTTTTAAAAAACCCCCAAGGATTTCTAGGGGACGGAAAAGGGGGAAATCCAAAATAAAAAAGGTTGGTGCACTAAAAAGGTGAAAAATTTTTCCTCTCATAGTTTAAAAGGATAATAAAAAAACGGGTTTTTGGCAAAACGGTTCTTCCTTCCCCCCATGCCCAATTTTAATAAATTTGTAGGGGAAAAATTTTTAAAATCTTTTTGCTAAAATTTTGGCTTTGCAAAAATAAAAATGAAAAAAAAAAGATCCCAAATTTTTGGGAAAACCTGGGGGGAAAAAAACCGGGGTGATTTTTGAAAAAAATTGCATTGGGAAGGTAAAGGGAAAGCCCCCCATAATTCAAAAATTATCCCTTTGACAAATTTAAAAGAAAAAAAGGGAATACACCTCCGTATCCCTTTATAATTTATTGGATACGTTTTGGAATTGTAAACGCAAAAACATAAAGAAACAGCATCAGGGCGACAACCATTTCCCCTTTAAAAATTTAAAATGGGGGGAAGGAATTTAGCTATTGCAAAACTACAATTTTAACAGGGAGATATAATAAACCCGGGTTGAAAAGGGGTTTGGTAATATTGTCTTTCTTAAATAAAAGTGATATGGGAGGGGGGGGGGGTTTGGTTGGAGAATACTGGTGTTTCAGAAACATTTGAAAAGGTTTTCCCAAAAGCCCCAAAAAGGGAGTATCTGGGGAAATTTGAAAAGGTTTTTGGAAATTTGGGGAAAAAATTGGGGAAAAATTAATTATAGGGAGGAGAAAAAATTTTAAAGCAAAATGTAACCTTTACTATTGCTCCCTTTTTTGCATTCCCAAAAAGGGCATAAAGAGGTTTGTGCCCATCCCAGGAAGCCGATAGTCTAGGTAGAAAAAAATTTTAACCCCAAGGCCCCCACACATATTTTAAAATCTTATACTGATCCCTTTGTCAGGGCCCTTCCTTCATATTTTAAAAAGTTACAAAGGACACTGTGATGAAAATTTAAACCCAAAACTAGGGGGTATGAGGGGGAAAACACTTCTGAAAGGGTTTAGAGTAAAAAGCCCTATCCGTAACATCGGGGACGGGCCCTCCCTAAAAGAAATTAAGTATTTTTTAAACCCCACAAGGGTCAAAATTTTAGGAACCCATGATTTTGTTTTACAGCTATTGGATTTTTTTTTTAACCAAAAATATTTTTTGTTTGATGGGACCTTTTATCACCAGATAAAAAGGCCGCCATGGGAACGTTGTGCCCCAAGTTTTGCTAATCTATTTTTAGGTTGGGGGAGGGGGGCTTTTTTTTTTCTGAAACCTTGAAAAAATTTTACCGATCGGATTTTTTGGGGGGGCTTTAATGATGGGGTTTCTGATTTTTTTTTGGGGGGGTAGTCAAAAATTTTAAGGATTTTTTTTTTCTAAAATTAATGGGTAATGAAATTTGGGAAGAAAATTTACATTTTAAAAAATTTATCGGGGAAAAAAAATTTTTGGATCAAGAAAATTTTGTTGGAAAAGAAAATAAACGATTCAGACAAAGAAATTTTGGGAAAAAATACGGGTACCCAATAGTTTTTTTACATTTTTTCAATTGGCCCTCCACCTCACAAAAAAAAGGGGGTTCCCCTAGGCCCCAAATTTCCCTTTGGGCTCGTAGAAATTTTTCTAATTAAAAGGGGTTTTAAAGAAAAATTAATAAAGTTAAATGCCCCGGTTTTTAAAGGGAAAGGGGTTTTTTCCTAAAAAAAAATTTTAGGAAGGGGTTTTTAAAAAGGGGCCCTTTTACCCAGGGAAGGGACATTTAATTTAAACATAAAAAGAAGAAAAAAAAAACCGATTTAAATTTTGTTGTATAGGTTTCCTTTGATGATAGAAACTAATGAAAAGAGAGCAAAACTTAGAAGAATTGGACATTCGAAGGCAGATCCAGAAAAATTTTCTGAGGGGGTTTCCCAAATACCCTGGGGTCCTTATAGAAAGGAAGAAATTTTTGGGATGGGAAATTTTTATAATTGTCATTTTGAGGGAGATGGCAAAAAACCTGGTTTCCAGTCTCCCGGGGGGTAGGCTCATATCCCCGTGGCAAAATGTTCATTTGTCCATTTATATGGAAAAAAATAAAGATTTTTTTAAACCCATTTATTAAAAGGGAAAATTTTTAGAAAAGCCAAATTCCCCCAATTGTAAAACCAAAGGGGGTGGTTTATGGGGGAAAGTGGGACCGCCCCCAAAATCTTTTTGGGAAAAAACCCTTCCCGAAGTTTGTGTTGGGTCTCGAAACATCTGAGTAAATATTAAAAAATAGAGTGAAACTCCCCTAAACAAAAAACAAATTTTTTAAGTACATAAATTTGGGGAAATAAAGGGTTTCTAAAATTTTGGGGTTATGTTTTGGGAAAAAACAGGGGAAAAAAAAAGGGGGGGGGGGATTTGGAAAGTAGTTTTGTTGCGGAAGAGGAGGGTGGATGCACGGGTCAAACATTTAAAACCTAAAGCCTAAAAAGAAGGCTTTTCATTTTCGGATTTATTTTTATCTTTTGGGTTTCCCCATATAATAATTTTTGAAAAAACCTGATTATGTGATTAAGTGGGGCAAGTGGATATAGCACAGTTGAATAAAATGACTAAAGGGAAACATCAAGTTCATTAAAGTGTTTTTTTTTTGTTTTTTTTTTCCCCCTCCCTTCCCCTCTCCCCTCGCTCCCCTTTTCCCCCTCCCCCCTCCTCTCCCCCTTTTTCCTCTACATTTTTTCCCCCATTGTCCCCCGGGTCCCGTAATGTGACAGATATTTCCCTTCCCTGAGGCCCCCGGTTTTTTTTTTTAAAAAAATTCGGGATGCATGTATATTGGCCCTTTTTTAAGGGGCTAATTAAAATTTTTGTACTCAGTATGTAGAGGGTTTATTGTTCCCCGTTTCCCGGGCTGGTCTAGTGCGAGGGGGGGGATGCAGCTGGATGCGGTGGCATTTGAGGATACGGGGTTTTTTACATGCCCCCCATTGTGATATGGTGGGTTGAATGGGGTAGCTTTTGAGCCTAGGAGGAAAAACTTCACGGGAAAAAAGTGGGGGTCAGACTTTGGGGGGGGAAGGGGGCTGCCATAGAGCCCACAGTAAATTAAAAAAAATGAGTTGAATATTAAGGGGAAAGAGAAGTATTTATGAAAAATGTTTGAAAATACAAAACAATGCTTTTGGGAAAATGTATTTAAAAGGGGCCCGCAGCTCAAATTGGGGAAAGAATAGCATATTAAAATACATAGGAGAAGAGCTTTATGGGAAGTAATATGACAGGGGGGCTATTGTACGTGGAGTTTATATTTTCCCCAAAAAAAAATGCATTTTTAGTATTTAAGAAAAAGGGGGGTTATGGGGAAAAAGACCCAAAAAAAGGCGTGTGCTGTGTAATGTGATTTCCAAATTTTGGGGTTGTTCATTAAGGGGAGGCCCCGCAGTTGCAATAATATGAGAGAAGTGAGAGGAAGCCATCACGTCAGGGGGGGTGTTTTTTGGTGCAGTGCATTGGGGACGGGCAATAAAGGGAAAAATGGGGCGAAAAACCCGTTATGGAGATGGGGAATTTGACCCGAAATTTTTTGGCTTTATGAGAGCCCTGGGGGCAGCTTTAGCAGGACAAGTTATGAGGGGTGCGCGCGCGGAAAAAGGGGGGTGGGTTTTAAGGGATTCTCTGATGGCTAATTGGTTAGCACCTGAATGGGGTGTTTACCCCAAAAAGATAAAAAGGAAGTTTACCAGACCCAAAGTGAAAAAGGGCCCCCAAAACCTTAATAAACCAAAGGGTTTGCGGCGAAACATGTCCCGGGGAGGTCAGGCCCTGAAATTTTTTAAAATTTTGATCTCTCATCGGGCTACAAGTGCCCCTGTGCAGACGGGGGTTTACAAGGGGGGCCCTTAATTTTTTTCTTTTGTCTAAAGAGAATTTGGGACGACCCGCCCAAGTAGTTGGTTTGGGGTCCCCTTTCGAAAATAGTACTTTTTTATAGATATAAGGCTCTCCCGTTAAAGGGGGGTTCCCCCAGACTTTATGATAGAAAAGGGGGGTTATTCCCCCTTCAGAAGCAAAAAGGGTTAAATGATGAGGGTAGAGATCAGGTTTTTAAAAAGTTTTGGGTTTGGGGTTTAAAAGTTAAAAAAATAAACGTTCGTTTTAAATGTTTAATTTAAAAGAGAAAATGATAGAGTTTAAATTTTTCCTATGGCAAAATAGTAAATATATGACCCCCTATGTGGTCTCCATATGGTGGTGCTATATCGGTGTTAGTTTAGTGGCGGTGTACATGTGTATCTGATTGTAAGAGTGAGGGAACGCATTCACAAAAAGTAGTGGACTTGATTATTCGCATACGTTGCAAAATATTTATTTCTTATCCAATTTTTCAGGACACCGTAATAAAACTTCATATAATAGAAAAGTCAATAGTGGTATACTAAGTGCAAGTCCAACTTCTTCTCAGACAAATACCGCTCATGAGAGTAGCAGAGGAGATGTAGACAAGGAGCGAGCAACACACTCGGATAGCGACGTATCGAAGGTTCCGCCTTCTTTCTCAAGCATGCGTGCTGAAACTATACTTCTGTTTAAATACCACACAGATTAAAAACACAAGATAGTTAAAAACATAGACAAATTACCGAAGCTGACAATTTCACAGAAACACTTTTAAACTTATGCTTCATTAAGGCCCTTCGGGGCAAAACATTGTAACTTATTGATCCAGAAGGCTTCACGTTAAAGGGAGACGGGGTTTAAACCTTGCTGTCTCTCTACACTCCACCCGCTCCAACACACACCATCGGAGATCGCTTACTCTGTGTTTGGCTGTGTGGAAATGTCGGGCAAGAGTTTGTCTCGCAAATCTGGTTAAATATCTTTTTCTGTTTTTTGTTTGAAGAGACGAATAGTGGACCTATGCTCATTCAAACGAACACGGACAGCTCTTTTAGTTGGCCAAAAATTTCACAAACCCGCATGGGCATTTAATGAGATATACCACTTGGGCGGTACTATAAGTAAAGAAATTTTTAAACCTAATTTCTGTGCCATATAATGGATGATTAATTAAAGGGCCCTTAATAACAGAGGAACAATTGATACATCCTAGACAAGGGAACGTACTACCTTTATCTGTTATCTTTTTTTTGTTGTTTTTAAATTTAACAATATCTGAAAATACCAACTGTTCTCCTATTGTTTGGTCTTTTTTAAAAACGAAAGCTGGGGACTCCTCAAAGAGTGTACCATATGCGGGATCATTTTTTAAGACCCTCCAATATTTTGAGATGACTCTTTTTATCATATTGGAATGTTGATCGTAGGTGGAAATGAACATAATTTTATCCTGTTTATTTTGGGTCTGGATTTAAAAAGGTCCTCTCTTTGAATTGAAGACATATTTCTCCAGTTTCTTTCCATTTTTTTTTCTTCATACCCCGTTGTCTGAATTTCTCTAAGATTTTATTTTTACTTTTTCCACATTTGTTCGTTAGAGCAAATGCGTCTAGCCCGTACAGTTCTCCTTTTAATATCCCTTAAATGTAGTAGGGTTATGGAAGCTTGCGGTGCAATAAATTATTACGGTCAAATTTTCCCTTTGAATAAAGACTGTCTCCAATTTAGATCCCTTCTTTTATAACCTGAAAAATCGAGGTACTGGATGTTATTTTTTCAACTTTGGGGAGTAAATTTTATTAACCCATGTATTCCCTTGTATATTTCAAAATCTTTAACTGAGTAACTGTGCCACCAAAAGAGGAAAAACGTGTCCCCCAATGCGTTTTCCAATGAACGTATGAGGACCTATTGGGAAGAAAAAATAAATTTTTAA
>JAODAL010081201.1:0-11987 GCA_025379985.1 Phyllomedusa bahiana | reverse complement strand
ATTTTTAAATTTTAGTCCCCAAGGTAAATTATAGGTCCAAAAAATCCCTTTTTATTTCCGAATACTTTACAGTACGTGTTTTTTCACTTTGGGGCACTACAGCTTTGTTCATTGGGCACCTTTCATTAAATTTGAATAATCAATTTTGAAGTCCCCAAGGTGAATTGAAAGGTCCCAAAAAATACCTTTTATTATCAATACATTTCATATAATTTTTTTTTTTCACTTTGGCGCAGTCCAGCTTTGTTGATAGTCTATTTTGCAGTAAATTTAAAAAGCAATTTTGGTAGTCACCACATGTGAATTGATAGGTGCCAAAAAATACCTTTTGTATTATCTTGAAAATATTACAGATACGTGTTGTTTTTGCACTTTTGCCCAGTCCAGAATTTGTTGATAGAGCCCACCTTGCAGTTACATTTTGAATCCAGCAATTGTGTAGTTTACCACAGTGAATTTGATAGGGTGCCAAAGAATACCTTTTTTTATCCGAATACATTACAGATACGTGTTTTTTTCACTTTGGCACACTACAACTTTGTTCATTGAGGCACCTTGCACTTAAATGTGAATACAGCAATTTTGTAGTCACCACAGGTGAAATGAAAGGTGACAAAAATACCTTTTATTATCCGAATACATTACAGATACGTGTTTTTTCATCTTTTGAGCCACTAACATGCTTTGTCATTGTGGCACCTGCACTTAAATGTGAATACAGCAATTTTGTAGTCACCAAAGGTGAATAGATACGTGCCAAAAAATACTTTTATTAGCCGAATAACATTACCAGATCGTGTTTTTTTGCACCTTTGCCCAGTCCAGATTTGCAGATAGAGCCACCTTGCAGTTCAATTTGAATTAAAGCAATTGTGTAGTTACTACAGGTGAATTGATAGGTGCCAAAAAATACCTTTTATTATCCGAATATATTTCAGATATGTGTTTTTTCACTTTGGCGCAGGCCAGCTTTGTTGATAGATCTACTTTGCAGTGAAATTTGAATATAGCAATTTTGTAGTCACCACAGGTGAATTGATAGGTGCCAAAAAATACCTTTTATTATCTGAATATAATACAGATACGTGTTTTTTCACTTTTGTGCACTACAGCTTTGTTCATTGAGGCACCTTGCACTTAAATGTGAATACAGCAATTTTGTAGTCACCACAGTAATAGATATGTGCCAAAAAATACCTTTTATTACCGAATACATTACAAGATACGTGTTTTTTGCACGTTTTGCCCAGTCCCAGAATTTTGTTGATAGAGACCACGTTTGCAGTTCAATTTGAATCCACCAATTAGAGTAGTTTACCACAGGTGAATTGATAGGTGCCAAAAAATACTTTTATTATCCGAATACCATTACAGATACGTGTGTTATTCACTTTGTGCGCAGGCCAGCTTTGCTGACTAGATCCTAACTTTGCAGTTAAATTTGAATACAGCAATTTTGTAGTCGCCACAGGTGAATTGATAGGTGCCAAAAAATACCTTTTATTATCTAATATATTACAGATACGTGTTGGTTGCACTTTGCCCAGTCCAGATTTGTTGATAGAGCCACCTTGCAAGATAAATTTGAATGCCAGCAATTGTGTAGTTAGCCACAAGGTGAATGATAGGTGCAAAAAATACCTTTTATTATCCAATACATACAGATACGTGTTTTTATCACGTTGGAACACTACAGCTTTGTTCATTGAGGCACTTGCACTAAATGTGAATACAGCAATTTTTGTAGTCACCACAAGGTGGAATTGAAAGGTGCCAAAAAACCTTTTATTATCCAATACATTTCAGATACAATATTTTTCACTTTGGCACAGCCAGCTTTGTTGATAGATCAACTTTGCAGTTAAATTTGAATACAGCAATTGTAGTCACACACAGGTGAAATTGATAGGTGCCAAAAATACCTTTTATTATCCGAATACATTACAGATACGTGTTTTTTATTTTTCGCACTACAGCTTTGTTCATTGAGGCACCTTGCACTTAAATTGAAATACAGCAATTTTTGGTAGTCACCACAGCTGAATCGATAGGTGCCAAAAAATACCTTTTCTTATCCGAATTACATTACAGATACGGTTTTTTTGCACATTTGCCCATCCAGATTTGTTGATAGAGCCACCTTGCAGTTCAATTTGAAATCTCGGGCAATTGTGTAGTTACCACAGGTGAATTGATAGTGTCCAAAAAATACTTTTAATTATCCAAATACACTTTACAGATACGTGTTTTTGCACTTTTGCCCAGTCCAATTTGTTGATAGAGCCACCTGGTCAGTTCAATTTGAATCCAGCCAATTGTTGTATTTACCAAAAGTGAATTGATAGGTGTGCCTAAAAAATACCTTTTATTATGTCGAATACATTACAGAACGTGTTTTTTTTCCTCTTTGGCCCACTACAGCTTTGTTCATTGAGGCATCTTGCACTTAAATGTGAATACACAATTTTGTAGTCACCACAGGTGAATTGAGGAAGGTGCCAAAAAATTACCTTTTATTATCCGAAATACATACAGATACGTATTTTTGCACTTTTGCCCAGTGCCATATGTCGTTTGATAGAGCCACCTTGGTAGTTCAATATGAATCCAGCAAATTGGTGTAGTTTTACAAAAAGGTGAATTGATAGGTGCCAAAAAATACCTTTTATTATCCGATACATTACAGATACCTTGTTTTTCACTTTGAGCGCACTACAGCTTTTGTTCGTTAGGCAACCTTTCACTTAATGTTGAATACAGCAATTTTATGTAGTCACCCGCAGAGTGAATTGAAAGAGTGCCAAAAATACCATATATTATCCCAAAACATTTCAGATACGTGTTTTTATCACTTTGCCGCAGGCAAGTCTTTGTTGATAGATTTACTTTGGAATTTAAATTTGGAATACAGCAAATTTTGCGTAGTCACCACAGGTGAATTGATAGGTGCCAAAAAATACCTTTATTATCCGGAATACATTACAGATAACGTGTTTTATGCACTTTTGCCCAGTCCCAGAGTTGTTGATAGAGCCACCTTGGAGTTCAATTTGAATCCAGTCAATTATGTAGTTACCAAAGGTGAATTGATAGTGACTCAAAAAAACCTTTTATATCCGAATACATTACAGATACGTGTTTTTTCAACTTTGGAGACACTACAACTTTGTTTCATTGAGGCACTTGCACTTTTAAATGTGAATACAGCAATTTTGTAGTCACCACAAGGTGAATTAAAGGTGACAAAAATAACCTTTTATTATCCGAATACATTTTCAGTATACGTATTTTTTTCAGTTGAGGCGCAGGCAGCATTGTTGATTAGATCTACTTGCAGTTAAATTTGAATACAGCAATTTTTGTAGTCACCACAGGTTAATTGAATAGGTTGCCCCAAAAATACCTTTTATTATCCGAATACATTAAGAGTATATTGTGTAATACTAGATACTGTGTTTTTTTAACTTTTGCGCACTACAGCTTTGTTCATTGAGGCACCTTGCACTTAAATTGATGATACAGCAATTTTGTATGTCACCACAGGTGAATAGATATGTTGGCCAAAAATACCTTTTCTTATCCGAAATACATTTACAGATACGTGTTTTTTTTGCACTTTTGGCCCAGTCCAGATTGTTGTATTAGAGCCACCTTGCAGTTTCAATTTGCAATCCGGCAAATTGTGTTAGTACCACAAGGTGAATTGATTAGTGCAAAAAATACCTTTTATTATACAAATACATTACAGATACGTGTTTTTTGCACTTTTATGCCATCCAGATTTGTATTGATAGAGCCACCTTGGCAGTTCATTTTGAAATTTCGCAGCAATATGTGTAGTTACCAAAAGTGAATTGATAGGTGCCAAAAATATACCTTTTATTATGCGAATACATTACGAATACGTGTTTTTTTTTCACTTGGCGCACTACAGCTTTGTTCATTGAGGCACCTTGCACTTAAATGTGAATACAGCAATTTTTTCTTTATTTTTTTTGTAGTCACCCACAGTGAATTGAAAAGGTGCCAAAAATACCTTTTATTATCCGAATACATTACAGATACGTGTTTTTTGACTTTTTGCCCAGTCCAAATTTGTTGATAGAGCCACCTTGGATGTTTCAATTTGAATCCAAGTCAATTGTGTAGTTACCAAAGGTGAATTGTAGGTGGCCCAAAAAATTACCTGTTATTATCCTGAAACATTACAGATACCTGGTTTTTTTTCACTTTGTGCACACTACAACTTTGATCATTGAGGCACCTTGCACTTAAAAGTGAATACAGCAATTTTGTAGTCACCACAGGTGGGAAATTGATAGGTGTCAAAAATACCTTTTATTATCCAAAGTACATTACCGTAAACGTGTCTTTTTTTCACTTTTGGCGCATCTACAGCTTTGAGGTTCATTGAGCACCTTGCACTTAAAAGTGAATACACAATTTTGAAAGTCACCATAGGTGAATAGATTAGGTGCCAAAAATAACCTTTTAATATCCGAATACATTACAGATACGTGTTTTTTTGCACTTTTGCCCAGTCCCAGATTTGTTGATAGAGCCACCTTGCAGTTAAATTTGAATCCAGCAGTTGTGTAGTTACCACATGGTGAATGATTAGGTGCCTAAAAAATACCTTTTATTATCAAATACCATTACAGATACGTGTTTTTTCACATTGTGCGCACTACCATCTTTGTTCATTGAGGCAACATGCACTTAAAATTGAATATAGCAATTTTGTAGTCACCACAGTGAATTGAAAGGTGCCAAAAATACCTTTTATTATCCGAATACATTTCAGATACGATATTTTCCACTTTTGGCGCAGGCCACTTTGTTGGACAGATCCTACTTTTGCATTAAATTTGAAATACATCAATTTGTAGTCACCAATAGGTGTAATACATAGGTTTGCCAAAAAATAACCTTTTATTATCCGAATACATTACAATACTGTTTTTTTTTGCACTTTTGCCCAGTCCATGATTTGTTGATAAGCCACCTTGGCAGTTAAATTTGAATCCAGCAGTTGTGTGTTACCACAGGTGAATTGATAGGTGCCCAAAAAATACCCTTTTATTATCCGAATACATTACAGATACTGTTTTTTCCTTGGAGCACTACAGCTTTGTTCATTGCGGCACCTTTACTTAAATGTGAACATAAATCATTTTGAGTAGTCACCACAGGTGACATTGAAGGTGGGGGGGGGGGGGGGGGGGGGCCCCCCCCAAAAAAATTCCTTTTAATTATTACAGAATTACATTTCAGATACGATTTTTATTCACTTTGGGTTGACGCAGACCAGCTTTGTTGAAAGATCTACTTTGCAAGTTAAATTTGAATACAGCAAATTTTTTGTATTCACCACAGGTGAATTGATAGGTGCCAAAAAATACTATTATTTATCCGAATACATTACAGATATCTGTTTTTTGCACTTTTTCCCCAGGTCCAATTTTGTTGATAGAGCCACCTTATGGAGTTTCAATTTGAATCCAGCAATTATTTGTAGTTACCCAAAGGTGAATGATAGGTGCCAAAAAATACCTTTGTTTATTATCCGAATAAATTACAGATACGTAGTTTTTTCACTGTTGGCACACTACAACTTTGTTCATTGAGGCACCTTGGCACTTAAATGTAATACAGCAATTTTGTAGTCACCACAGGTGAATTGAAAGGTGGCTAAAAATACCTTTTAATTATCCGAATACATTTCAGATACGTGTTTTTTCACTTTGGCGCAGGCCAACTTTAGTTGATAGATCACTTCTTGCAGCTAAAATTTGAATACAGCAGTTTTGTAGTCCACCATAGAAAATTGATAGAGCCAAAAAATACCTTTTATTATCCGAATACATTACAGATACGTGTTTTTTGCACTTTTGCCCAGTCAGATAAGTTGATAGAGCTACCTCGCAGTTCAATTTGAATCCAGCAATTGTTTAGTTACCACAGGTGAAGTGATAGGTGCCAAAAAATACCTTTATATCCGAATACATACAGATACTGTTTTTTCACTTTGGCGCACTACAGTTTGTTCATTGGGCAAACTTGCACTTAAATGTAATATAACAATTTTGTAGTACACCAGAGGAAAACAGGTGAATTGGAAAGGTGCCAAAAATACCTATTTATTATCCAAAAACAATTCAGATACGAGATTTTTCACTTTGGCCAGGCCAGCTTTGTTGACAGATCTACTTTGCAAGTTAAATTTGTGATACAGCAATTTTTGTAGACACCATAGGTGATATACATAGGTGCCAAAAAATACCTTTTTATTATCCGAATACTTTATACAGATACGTGTTTTTTTTGCACTTTTGCCCAGTCCAGATTTGTTGATAGAGCTACCTTGCATTCAATTTGAATCAAGCAATATTTGTAGTTGACCACAGGTGAATTGATAAAACAAAAACAAAAAAAAAAAATTAAGAATATAAATGACCAACAAATAAAAATTATAAAAAAAAAAAAAAACAAAAAAATTATAATAAAATAATAAGAAAACATATACAACATGTATAAATAATAAAAAGATAAAAACACAAAACAACGACAAGAAATAGATTAACGAAATAATACAATTTAAAATTTCCTTTTTTTTTTTTTTTTTTTTTCCCCCCCTTTTTTTTTTTTAAAATTTTTTTTAAAAAAAAAAAAATTTTTCCCCCTTTTTTTAAAGGGGAAAAAATTTTTTTTTCCCAAAAATTTGGGGGGAAAAAAAAGGGGCCCCCTTTTTTTTTTTTTGGGGAAGAAAAATTTTAAAAAATTTTTTTTTAAAAAAAAAGGGGGGGAAAAAAAAAAAATTTTTAAAACCGGGTTTTTTTTTTTTTAAAAAATTTTTTTTTCCCCCTTGAAAATTAATAAAAACCCTTTTTTAATTTTTAAAAAAAAAAATTTTAAAAAAATTTTTTAAAAAAATTCCCCCTTTTTTAAAAAAGGGTTTTTTTTTTTTTTTTTTTTAAAAAAAAACCCTTTTTTTGGGCCCCCCCCAAAAAAAAAATTTTCCCCTTTTTTTTTTCCCCTTTTTTTAAAAGGGGTTTTTTTTTTTGGGGGGGGCCCGGGGGAAAAACCTTTTTAAAAAAAAAAAATTTTTTTTAAAAGGGAAAAACCCCAAAAAATTTTTTTTGGAAAGTTTTGAAAAATTTTTTTTGGGGGGGAAATTTGGGAAAATTTTTTGGGGGTTTTTTTTTAAAAAATTTTTGGGGGAAAAAGGGGGTTTTTTTTTTTTTAAAAAAAACCAAAATTAAAAAACCCGGGGAAAATTTTTTTTAAAATTTTTTTCCTTGTTTTTTTTTTTTGGGGGGAAAATTTTTTTTTCCAAAAAAATTTTTTAAAAAATTTTAAAAAAATTTTTTTTTTTTTTTCCCTTTTAAAATTTTTGGGGAAATTTTTATTTTTTTCCCAAATTGTGTTTTTAAAGGGAAATTTTTGGTTTAAAAAATTTCCCAAAAAAACCCCCCCTTTTTTTTTTTTTTTTTTTTTTTTTGGGGGGGGTTTTTAAAAAAAAGGTTTTTTAAAGGGAAAAAAGGGGGGGAAAAGGTTTTTTTTTTTTCCCCGGGGGGTTTTTTTTTTTTTTGGGAAAAAAAATTTTTTTAAAAATTTGCCCCCCGGGGAAAAAAATTTGGGGGGGGAAAAAAAAAAATTTTTTTTTGGGGGAAAAAAAAATTTTAAAAAATTTTTTTTTGGGGGGGGTTTTTTGAAAACCTTTTTTTTTAAAAAAAAAGGGGGGTTTTTTGGAAAAAAAAGGGGTTAAAAATTTTTAAAAAAAGGGGGGGTTTTTTTCCCCAAAAAAAAATTTTTTTTTTTTAAAAAAAAATTTTTTTTTAAAAACCCGGCCAAATTTTTTAAAAAAAGGGGAAAAAATTTTTTAAAAGGGGTTTTTTTTAAAAAAAAAGGGAATTTTTTTAAAAAAATTTTTTTTTTTAAAAAAAAAAAAAAAGGGGGGGGGGGGGGGGGGGAAAAAAAAATTGGTTTTTTTTTTAAAAACCCCCTTTTTTCCCCCCCCCCCCCCCCCCCCCCCCCCCCCCCCCCCCCCCCCCCCCCCCCCAAAAAATTTTTTAACCGAAAATTTTTTTTTTTTAAAAAGGGGGCCCCTTTTTTTAAATTTCCCCCCGGGTTTTTTTTTTTTGTTCAAAAATTTTTTTTCCCCCCAAAATTTTTTTTCCCAAAAAAAAAATTTTTTTTTAAATTTTGGAAAAAAAAATTTTTTTTAAAAGGGCCCCCAAAAAAAATTGAAAAAGGGTTTTGGGGGGCCAAAAATTTTTTTAAAAAAAAAATATTTTTTTTCCCCCAAAAAAAAAGGGTTTTGGTTGTTTTTTCCCCCCGGGGGGGGGTTTTTTGGGGTTTTAAAAGGGGAAAAATTAAAAAAAAAAAAATTTTTTTTTGGGGAAAAAAAGGGTTTTTTCCTTTGGGAAAAAGGGGGGGGGGTTTTTTGCAAAAAAAAATTTTTTGGGGGTTAAACCCGGGTTTTTGGGAAAAAGGGGGTTTTTTTTTTTAAAAAAAATTTTGGGAAAAAAAAGGGGCCCAAAAAAATTTTAAAATTTTTTTTTAAAAAAAGGGTTTTAAAAAAATTTTTTTCCCCCCCGGAAAAAACCCCTTGAAAAAAAAAAACCCCCCCAAAAAAAAAAAGGGGGGGCCCCCTTTTTAAATTTGGGGGTTTTAAAAAAAAGGGGGAAAAAGGGAAAAAAATTTAAAAAAATTTTTTCCTTTTTAAAAGGGGCCCCCAAAAAACCTTTTTAAAAAAAATTTTTTTAAAAAAAATTTTTTTTTTTTTTTTTTTTAAAAAAAAATTTTAAACTTTACAAAAAAAAATTTTTTTTAAAAAAAAAGGGGGAAAAAAAGGGGGGAAAAAATTTTTATCCCAATTTTTTTTATTTTTTTTTTTCCGGGGGCCGGGTTTTTTTAAAGGGGTTTTTTTAAAAAAAAAAAAAAAAAGGGGGTTTTTTGGGGGAAAAAAAATTTTTTTTTTTAAAAAAAAAAAATTTTTTTTTTTTTAAAAAGGGGGGGAAAAACCTTTTTTTGGGGGGGGGTTTTTAAAATTTTAAAAAAACCCCCCCCCTTTAAAAAAAAAAAAAAAAATTTTAAAATTGGTTTTTAAAAAAAAACCCCCCCCCAAAAGGGAAAAAAACCCCTTTAAAATTTTTTTTTTAAAAAAGAAAAAAAAAAAAAAAAAAACCCCCAAAAATTTCCTTTTTTTTTTTTAAAAATTTTTTTTTTTTTTTTCCCCCCCCCTTTTTTAAAAAAGGCCCCGGGGGGAATTTGCCCCCCTTTTTGGGGGGTTTTTTTTGGAAAAAAAAAACCCCTTTAAAATTTTTTTTAAAAAAAAAAAAATTTTTTTTTTTTGGGGGAAAAAAAGGGGGGGTTTTGGGGAAACCCCCCCCTTTAAATTTTTAAAAAGTTTTTTGGAGCCCCCTTTTGGGGGTTAAAAAGGGTTTTCCCTTTTAAATTTGGAAAATTTTTTTTTAAAAAAAAAAACCCCCCCCTTTTTTTTTTTTTGGGGGGGCAATTTTTAAAAAGGGTTTTAAAAAAAAAAATTTTTTTTTTTTCCCGAAAAATTAAAAAATTTTTTTAAAAAAAAAAAACCCCCCTTTTTCCCGGGAAAACCCTTAAAAAAAAATTTTTTTAGCCCCCTTTTTGGGGGGAAAACCCCTTTTTTTTAAAAAAAAAAATTTTTTTTTTTTTTCCCCCTTTTTTTCCCCAACAACTTTTTTTTTCCCCCCTTTTTTCCCACCCGGGAAAAAAACCAAAAAATTTTTTTTTAAAAATTTTTTTTTTTTTTTTTTAAAAAATTTTTTTTTGGGGTTTTTTTTTTTAAAAAAAGAAGGGTTTTTTAAAGGGAAAAGGGGCCCCTTTAAAAAAAAAACCCCTTAAAAATTTTAAAATTTTTTTTCCCCCCCTTTTTTTAAAGGGCCCCAAAAATTTTTTGGGAAAAAATTTTAATTCCCAAAAAAACCCAAAAAAAAATTTTTAAAAATTTAAAAAAACCCCTTTTTTTTTTTTATTTTTTTTTTTTTTTTTTAAAAAAAAAATTTTTTGGGCCCCCTTTTTTTTTTTTTTTAAAAAAAAAAAAATTTTTTAAAAAACCTTTTTATAAAAAAAATTTTTTTTGGGGTTTTTTTTTTTTAAATTTTTACCCCCCCTTTTTTTTTTAAAAAATGCCATTTTTGGGGAACCCCCCTTTTTTCCCCAAGGGGGGGAAAAAAAAAATTTTTTTAAAAAGGGGTTTTAAAAATTTTTTTTAACAAATTTTTTTTTTGAAACCATTTTTTTTAAAAAAAAGGGGGGTTTTAAACCCCCCAAAAAAGGGGCCCCAAAAAAATTTTTTAAATAAAAGGGGGGGGAAAAAAAAATTTTAAAAGGGGCCCACCCCAAAAAAGGAATGGAAATTTTTTTTTTAAAAAAAACACCCGGGGGGAAAAAAAAAGGGGGAAAAAAAAAGGGGAAAAATTTTTTAAAACCAAAAAGGGAAAAAAGGTTTTTTTTTTTTAAAAAAAAAAATTTTTGGGGGGAAAAAAAAATTTTTTTTTAAAAAGAATCCCCCCTTTTTAAAAAAAACCTTTTTTAAAAACTTTAAAAAGGGGTTTTTTTTTTTAAAACCCCCAAATTTTAAAACCCCTTGGGGGTTTTAAAATTTTTTTTAAAAAAAAATTTTGAAAAAAACCCCAAAAAAAAAAAACCCCCCTTTTTTTTTTTTTTATTTTTTTTTTTTTTTTTTTTTGGGGGATTTTTTTTATATTTTTTTTTTGGGGGGAAACCTTTTAGGAAAAAAAAGGGGGTTTTTTAAATTTTGCCCCCGGGGGGGTCCCCAAAAATTTTTAAAATTAAAAAATTTTTTTTTTTTTTTTGGGGGGAAATTTTGGTTAAAACCCCCCCCCAAAAAAAAAAAAAAATTTTTGGGGAAAAAAAAAAAAAAATTAAAAAAAAAAAAACCCCCAAAAAAAATTTTTTTTTTTTTTTTTTTTAAAAAACTTTTTTTGGGGCCCCTTTGGAAAAAATTTTTTTTTTTTTTTTAAAAAAAAAAAAAAAAATTTATATTGTAAAAAAAAAAAAATTTTTTTTTTCCCTTTTTTTTCCCCCCTTTTTTAAACCAAAAACCCCCCCTTTTAAAAAAACCCGGGGTTTAAAAAAGGGTAAATTAAAAGGGGGGAAAAATTTTTTTTTCCCCCCTTTTTTAAAAAAAATTTTTTTTTTTTCCCCCCAAAAATAAAATTTTTCCCATTAAGGAACCCCCCCCCTTTTAAAAAAATTTTGGGCCCCTTTTGAAAAAAAAAAAAAAAAATTTTAATATTTTTAAAAAAACGGTTTTTTTGGGAAATTTCCAAAATTTTGGGAAAAATTTTTTCCCGGAAAAAATTTTCCCCCCTTTTTGGGGGTTTTCCCTTTAAAAAAAAGGGGGGGAAAACCCCCAAAAACCAAAAAAAAAATTTTAACCCCCAAAAAAATTTTTTTTTTTAAATTTTTTTTTTAAAAAAAGGGGGGGGAAATTAAAAAAAAAAACCCAAAAAAAAAAATTTTTTCCCCAAAACATTTTTTTTTTTGGGGCCCCTTTTTTGGGTTTTAAAAGGGGGAAAAAAAAAAAAAGGGGGGGGGGGTTTTTAAAAAAAAAAAAAAAGGGGGGGCCCCGGTTTTTTTTTTTTAAAAAAAAGGGGGGGGGAAAAAAAAAACCCCCAAATTTAAAACCTGAACTTTTTTTTTAAAAAAGGTTTTTAAAAAAATTTAAAAAAAAATTTTTTTTAAAGGTTTAAAAAGGAAAAAAAAAACCCCTTTTGGGAAAATTAAATTTTGGGGGGTTCCTTTTTTAAAAATTTTTTTGGGGAAAAAAAAAACCTTAAAAAAAATTTTTTTTTTAAAAAAAAACCCCCAAAAAAAAAAATGAAAAAAAGGGAAATTTCCCCCAAAAAAAAAAAGGGGAAAAAAAAAAAATTTTAAAAATGGAAAAAATTTTTAAAAAAAGGGGTTTTAAAAAAAAATTA
>JAODAL010081200.1:0-11988 GCA_025379985.1 Phyllomedusa bahiana | reverse complement strand
ATGTTGGCACACTGCTGAAAAGCTCTCTAAAACAGAACAAAAGTGTCAGAAGATATTAGGCTTAGTGACCAAAGTGAAAACTGCAGGACTTAAGAATTATTTAAAAAAATACTGAAAGTGATCTGGAAAATTAAAAAAAAAACATAACCAAAAATGCCTAAAAAATGTGTTTAACATAAAAATGTGAGTTAAACAATGTCATTTTTTGATGACACTTTCCCTTTAAGATGCCTTCAATAGGAGAGTGATAATGGAATTCTATTCTGCAATGTAAATGTATTGCAGAATAGTGTTCAAACAAGCATGCCCTAGGGGGGGACTAAAGTACAGGTTAAAACAGAAAAAAAAAATTCAAAAAAACTTTAAAACGTTCAACCCCCCATCTTTTGCCATTTTAGAAAGAGAAATATAAAAAAGTTAAACATATTTGCCATTGTCACATCCACAACTGTCCGATGTATTAAAACATAATATTATTTATCCAAGACGGTGAACACTATAAAAAATGAAGACAATAAAGACAGATGCATGGTTTGGTAACTGTCTCTAGCTAACTATCCTTAGTGCTATTCCTCAAAAGCTTGTCCTATCACTACCATTTACACTGTTACCTCTATCCCTATTGTTAGCCCTAACACCTTTATCTCAAATATGTCCATAAACAACACAACAGAATGAGACAGGACCAACACTTCTATGCTCTGCAGCAGATCACTATTTTCAGCTGAGCTTTATAGAGTATGCTAATGAGCTCAGGTGCACAGTCAGGTCAGCTAACAGGCAGTGATCCTGGACAAATCTCATGCAATCACTCCAACCACAAACAGCAAAAAAAAAACAGACATAACACAGAAACTTCTGCTGACCTAATAAGCAGGGGAGGAGGAAATGGCAGGAGGATTTCTGCAATTCGTAACAGTATCAAATAGAACAGTATCAAATTCAGTACTTTATGTGCCTTTAATGGTGTTCTTTTCTGTACAAGGGCCCATTCGACAATTTATTTGATCCCTTATTTCTTGGGACTCAAAAGAACACAGCATGTACTGTAGATGTTAATGAGGCTGGTATGAAGGTGATGAGGTGTAGTGTCTGTGAGATATCTATTGAGTTTATTAAGACACCTTCATTTGTACATACTTGATGATTTAGTATAAAATTGTGAAGATTTTTTGAATATAATGTATAAAATGTGATTTAATACTTTAGAATAAAGATGCATAAGAAGATAAACCTTGCTTCTCTAATTAAGATTCATCATGCAAAATCAATTTTAAATTATTTGCACTAAGAGATGTATCTTGTGAGAACATGTATAATAGATCCCTGCCCTGCAGTCAGCCTATAAAGTCACATTGTAGTAATAGTGATAACAAAGCGATCACTGTGAAGCTTGTAATGACCTGCCTGTAGAGACACTGGCGTAGCTTGATGTGAATAATGTATTCTGGGTTTTATAAAACCTGGCTTCTCTCTGCTATTGGCAGAGGAAAAAAATGACTGGTTGCAAGTTGAAAGAAAAGTTTAAAAAAGATCTCTCACTTTTGTGTTAATTTGTTATTCTGCAAAGATTAGTATAACATGGAAGACATGCCAAAACTAATTTTACATAGAGATGATTATGTATTTAATTATTTGATACATTTATTTATTGGTGATTAAATATACAGAGAATAGTGATGATAAAATCACCCTATAGAAATGATTCTGAACATCCTGACACAAGACATTCCCTGTCAATATTTTGCAAATCTCATTTCCAACTATAGGAAAAGGTGATGAGCTCTAGGGCATGTCCCCACGGCAAACAAAATGGCCCAAAAAAGAACACAACGGGCTTTTATGGAAAACCTGTGCAGCAGTCCCACCCGAAAACCATTCTACATGCACATTCTTCCGTCCGGTTTTCGGATGGAATATGAACATGTGAATGGGAAGAGGGAGGGCTTTTCTCCGCTCATCGCGGCCTTGAGGACGGCACACAAACCGGTCGGATAAACCGACCGGTATTTGTCCATTGCCGTGTAAACGGCCCCTTATTAAACAAAAATACTACATGTAGAGGGTATAAAAAACAAGGTAAAAACCTACGCATTTCACGGAACAAGGGCGAGTTATAAGCCCAAAACGCGTAGGTTTTTACCTTGTTTTTTATACCCTCTACATGTAGTATTTTAGTTTAATAAAGTTAATCATTTTGTCATATTGCTGGAACCCACTACATTATTTGCATCAAGAAATCCTGCGACTGGGGATTGGATCCATGCAGACAATAAACTGATTGTAACGGCTGGGTAGTGGATCCACTGGAGCACCGCAAGCGATGATAGCTAAGCCACGCCAGGGAACGGAATCTAAGTAGCCCCCGGTTTTTACCAGGGCCCGCCGCAAAGCGGGATGGACTTGCTGCGGCGTGAGGCTACCAGGTCGTCCCCCCTGACGTGACTTGCTTGCGGTGGCAGCCGAGGTGCAGCGTGGTACAGAATCGTAGTCCGAGAGTCGTAGTCGTGGGCAGGCAGAAGGTCAGGGCAGGCGGCAGAGGTTCGTGGTCGTAGACAGGCAGCAAGGTCGGGGCAGGCGGCAGAGGTTCGGAGTTGAGAAACTAGCGAGGGGTCTGGTACACGGTAAGGCGAGAGTGTATGCTTTTGGAACGCTTTCTCTAGGGCACAGGGCAACATGATCCAGCAAGGAGTGATTGTGGGACGTAACCTTAAGTAGGGGGAAGCGCCTGGCAATTACCCAAAAAACCAGGGGCGCGGGCCCCCTTTAAAACCCCGGGGAACGACGCGCCGCCCCTTAGGACACGGCACGGGCCCTCGGCCGGGCAGGGCGCAGGCACACAGCGCGGTCGGTAAGCCCACGCAGACCACCCCCCCGGCCTCCCGCGCCAGGGGCGGCACCCCCCCCGGGGGGGCACCCGGGGGGGGGGCCCGGATGCGCCCGCGGCCCCGGGGGCCCGGGGGGACGGCGCGGGGCCGTGACATACCCCCCCCTTGGGTTCCCCCCCTTTTTAGGTGAAAAAATTAGGGAAAAGGGGCCCGGTTAGGATTTGGATTCCGTTCCCAGGACCTTTTTTGGGAGCCGAAGCCCCTAAATCAAACAAAAAAAAACCCCTCCCCTGACGATTTTCATGTCTAAATGTCCTTCATTTTCAAAAACATCAGGAATTCCGCACGGAATGACAGCGCCCCCTCTGGGAGAATGGGTTTCAGGCCCAGATTAATGGGAGCGGGGAAGCTTTGGGGAATCCTAAAAAAGGGGGTAGGAAGCTTGTAGCACACGGTTTTAATCTGAGGGAGCACTCAAAAAGGCCCCCAAAATGGGGGCCCCCCTTTTTGTGCGGGGGACCTTAGGGGTACGTGTCTGGCAGGAGTTCACCCCTTATCCCCGGCTGAACTGGGCGGCGGCCCCCTTTCCCTTTTGTGGGGCCGGGTCTTCCGGGTAGGGGGCCCGGGTTTTAAGGCAATCGGTCCCCCCAAAGGTCTTAATGCCCGGGTACGGGTTTGTCCCCCGGGGGAAAACCTCGGAATCATACCCAAAGGGGGGGGGCGGGCGTGGGGCGACCGAAGACCCCCAGAATGGAGAAACGCCTGAAACAAGTCCCGAGGTTGTGGAAAATTTCACCCAGGAACACTCCCCCAGTTGTCCGAGGGCCGGGACGCGAAAGGCGCAGGATTCCCCAATACGATTACCCCCACTTGACCATCTCTGGGATGGGGGCAAAGAAAGTCCAATTTAATTTTTAAGCAGAACACGGGGCCCGCCAAAAGGGGAGAAAAATTTGGGACACCCCGATAACACATATGCGAGGGTAACCTTCAGACGAAAAATAGGGGGAAAAAAATGCCCCCGCCGTTGGGGGCCGGGGAAAGCCCCGGGGGATGGCACAAGGGGGACATTTTAGAGAATCTATCCGTGACCCCCAGATGATAGAATTCCCTAAAGGGTGAAAGGCCCTAATGAAGTCCATGCCATGTGTGCCATGGGGACTCGGGGAGGGCAGGGGACAAAGAGGCCCGGGGCCTTGGGGGGAAACCTTTTTTTCCGGGCCCAATGTTCACAGGCGAGAACAAAGCTTGGACGTCCTGGGGCAGGGCCCGGCCCCCAACGCCGTGGATGAGGGCGGGGGATTTTTTGTATGGGGGGTCCCAAAGAGAACTTGCCCCCACTCCAAATTTCCGTCTGAGCGGGGCGAACGTGGGGTTTTTGCCGGGTGGTCCCTCCGAAGTCCAGGGGCCCACGTGGATAGCCGTCGGGAGCAAGATTTGGGGGGACACGGGTTTCTTTCCAGGCGTCGGGCCGGGGAGGGCTTTTCAGCTTGATTTCTTTCGGCGGCCCGAAGTGTATCCTGAATTTAAAAGCGGGGGAAAAAATAAACCCACCTGGCCGGCAGGATTCAACCGGGGGCCCGCGGAGGTACTGAAGTTCTTGGGTCCGTGAAGACGTCGAATGGGGGGGGGCCCCCTCCAGCAAAGTCGCCACCCCCTTTTGGCCCAATTTGAGGGCCACATTCCGATCCCCTTGGGGGTGATTGCTTCAGGCCGGCGAAAGGTCGGAAAGAAACCGCAAGAAACAGCTGCCTTTAGGCCCTTCTGATCAGGACCCCCCTGCTCCCAGGGAAGGGGCCCCTTCCAGGCTAAAGGGCCTTCCGGATCGGAGAAACAGGATAGGGCCAAGAAAACGCCGATTTCGTTGAGAGAATCTTCCTCACGACGGGCCAACATTGGGTTGGATTTTCCCGGGGTGGGGGCCACGATGGGAGCCCCACGAAGAGAAGGGGGGAATAAACTCCCGGTAAGTTTCGAACCCCCAAAAGCGGGAATCGCCCGAAAACCGACAGGGCGTGGCCCTGCGGATCGGGGCCCTTTTACGGGGTCCACCTGCGACCACGTCGAACTATGACCCCCAGGAAAGGGAAGGCGGGGCCTGGGGGAACCGACACTTCCCCCACGGGCAACATCGATTTTCCGCAGGCGTCCCCGGACCGGGCGTACTTGTACCCGGGATCGTGCTCAGGAGAGAAAATCGAATATCTCCGGGTTCACTATGGACCGGTGTCAGAAATCTCTATACGTCTTTGAAAAATCCGAATGGGCTGGGGCTTGCATACCCAAAAGGATTACGAATCTCGAAAGGGCCCCCCGGGGTTTTTGAAGGGCTGTTTTTTCCCCACTCGTCCCCCTCACCTTTTTAGAGGTTATGGGGCCCCCCGGGCGCGGGTCCAATTTAAAAAAACCCTTTGGGCCCCGAAGACACAAAGAGCTCCGTATCGGGGGGTAGGGAGCTTTTTTCTTCACCGTGATCTTGTTTAGCCCCCAATTATAAAAGGGCCCAAAGGGAACCCGTCTTTTTTCGGGACAAAAAAAAAGCCAGCCCCCCGGGGGGGAAGGGCTTTTCTTAATCCTTTTGCCAAATTCTCCGTATTTAAGCCGACATGGCCGAGCTCGGGCCAGACAAGGGGGAGGCCCCACCCCTGGAACTTGGCGGGGAAGGGGGGTCTATACAGTCATTGGACGATGTGGTGGTACTTCTCGCCGTTTCTCGGAGAAACACATGCCAAAAAGTCTGGTATCGCCGGGGGGGCCCCGGGAAAGTTACAGGCGGGGGGGGGAGAAGTGGGAGGGCACCGGGGGGGTACCTCCCCAAACATCGGTTCTGGGCATTCCGGGCCCCAACGCAGGACTTGCCTATCTTCCAAAACGAGGTGGGGCGTGACTTTTCCCCGGGGGCCCAAAAGACGGAAGGAGGCAAGGGACAGGACGTGGAACCTAATCTCTCTTTATTGGCCCCCCCCACGGGGAGTCACCAGGGGTTTTTTATACGGATGGGACAGTGAGGAGCTCCCCCCTGACCGAGGATAAACACGGCTTCTCCACGGGCACAGGTTGCGGGACCCCCCGGGTTACCTTTAGGTAAATGAAGTTCCCGGGGAGCCCCGAATCCAGGGAAGGCAGAACTCCCGGGAAAGCAGGGCCAGAATCAAAGTCACCTAAAAGGCATATCAACGGGAGAGGATGAAACTGCACCAAAGACCGCCTCTCCCCGCCTAGGGGGAGCGTTTCCCGGGGGCTGGGCGAAGGGGGCAACTTCTGCGGAAAATTGGGGCCGGGCTGGCGCAAAGAGGCTAGTTTTCTGACAAAGACGGTTATTCTTGCTCGTTTAAGGGGCCCCTCCACTTTACGTTCCACCTCGCGGTTTTTAGGGGGTGGAATTGGAGAATGCTGGGCCCAGGGGCCAGTGAAAACCCCCGACGGGGGCGGCCCTCTCTTTTGGCGAAGCTCCCCCCTGCCTCTCAGGACCCTTAAAACGAGGGGCCCTGGGAAAAGAATTAACCGTTCAGGAGGACGGGAGGGGCTCTTGCTGCCCAAAACGCTTTTACCCTGTGACAACCCTTTTTTGAAGGTACGGGAAGGCGGCATTGTTCCATGCAGCCCGAAAGGGGCGGAATTGAACCGCTTTGTCACCCACAAAACTCCCTGGAAGGCCAAGAGGGGGGGCCGGGGGAAGCACGGCCTCCTGAAGACGGGCGGAAAAATTTCCGGGGGGAAGGTCGTGGTCCCAGTCACAGGGTCGTTCCTGGCCCCCAAGGGGGGTTTTCCCCAGCCGAGCCCTTCCCAAAGTAGACTCACCACAAAACCATTTGGACCTCCGAGGAAAATGATCCCCATCAATCCCCGGCATTGAGCATGAGTAATGAAAACCCCGGGAGAGCTTGGGTCCCCCCGGCAAAGCTGGAGGGTAGAGGAAGCCGAACTGGGTCCCCGGTGGCCCAAAGGAATGCAGAAGAAGAAGGAGCCCCGGGGGAGGCGGGACTGCTGCGGGATGCGAGGACTGACCCTATGGCGGAGGAAATGGCCCAACTGTGACCTTTTGGCATTTGTTGCGATTGCTGGGGAACAATCGTCTTAATCCGTGCTTGGCAAGCACCTTGGGGGATCCATCTGGAAACAAAAGTAACGGTGGGTATGGTCCCCGGACCACCAAGCGATGATACAAGCCACCCAGGGGAAAATCAAAAGCCCCCCCTTTTCCCAGGGCCCGCCGCAAAGCGGGGTGGGCTTCTGGGCGGAGGCTACCTCGTCCCCCCTACGTGACTTGCTTCGGGGGCACCGAGGTGCAGCTGGTACAGATTTTACCGAAGTCGAGTCGTGGGGAGGGGAAAAACAGGGCAGGCGGCGAGTTCGTGGGCGTGACGGCGGAAGGGGGGCGGGCGGCGAGGTTTTGGAGTTGAGAAAGAGCGAGGGTCGGTACCTTTGGCAGGTAGCTTTTGGGGAAACCCTTTTTTAGGGCACGGGGAAAAAGATCCAGCAAAGGAGGATTTTGGGGTAACCTAAGTAGGGGAAGGCCTGGCATTAGCCATAATCGGCGCTGCCCTTTAAAATCCCCGGGCGAGCGGCGGCGCGCCTTTGGAAACCCGCAGCGCGCCCGGCCGCAGAGGGCGCAGGACGGCACAGGGGCGCGGGCAGGTAATCCCGGAGACCAGCCCCCCGGTCGCCCCCGGCCACGGGGGCCCCACCCCCCTGGGGCAAACCCGGGGGGGGGACCACGAGGCCCCGCGCCCGCGGCCGGGGCGGGGGGGCCGGGACACGATCCATGCAGGGCATGAACGGCAACAGGAAAAACCCCGGGGCAACCCGCAGCAAAACAGGGGGAGCTCCCAAAATTTTTTACAGTTATTGTTAGGAAAAGGTCATCGCTGTGCCATAACTTTTTTTTTCCTCCCAAGTGAATTTTACCAGAGTGCTCAAAAAATACATTAATGTTCAAGGTTTTGGGTTTTTTAGTTATTTTTTGTCGCCTACATGAAAACCACGTGAATACACCCAACAATTAAAAAGAGACTGAAAAAAATGGGTTAATTTTTACACCCCGAAAGGATCCCCGGGGCGGGACCCCCCCCCTCCTGATTTAATTCTGATATTAAAAATTTTTCGCCCCCCCCATTAGCGGAAGGCCGGGGGCTCGCTGGGGGCCATGGCCTGCAAACTTTGGAATTTCCTTCTAGTAATGCTCCCCCTTTGGTTCCAGATGATATACAAACCCCGTTCAAAAAAGGGTATCCCCCCTCAATGTTGAAAATAGCTCAGGAATACTGCGGGTGAAAACCAGAAAAAAAGTAGAAAAAATTCCTCCCAATAAGAATGAAGGTGTATCTCTCCTCCAGGGGGAAAAATTTGGAAAAAGATAATTATTCCCCTCCCCAGCGCCTGGTTGGGTCCTCCCAAATGGGAAACTAAAGATCAAAATCAAATGGGGTGGATGTGTTTTTAGGGGAAAAGGGGCCAGTACAGCAGGGGATAGAGGGGTTAATGACAGGTTCCATTTAGAACAACCTCGCCCTGGGAAAACCCAAAAAAATTGTTGATGTGTTTTAATCCGATTGTCTTTTTAAAAAAACCATGAGTGCTGCCACAATTGCTGCGAGGTTTTAAGTGGGGGGAGGGCAGCTTGCCATGATAAAAGATAACCGCACACTGCATCAAATTTTTCAAATTTGGGATTCCCAAAAGGAAGCCTCTTCTGTTTATGAAAAGAAACCTCCATACAGTTTGCTGAAGATTAGAAAACAAAAGGACATGGATTCTGGGACTATTCCCGTGGTAGATAAGACCAAGATAAACAATTTGGTTTTCCAAAGGTGCAAATGTTGTTGTGGCTACCGGGGAAGGAGGACAAGAAGTGCCTGTGGTTGAGTGCATTTTTTTGGTGCTGGTAATGCTTTGGTTTTTGGGAGCTACGATCTTGGGGAACCCCGAAAGCCAAAAATTTCTTTTCATCCAAAGCAGGCCCTTTTTCCTTTAGGGGAAATGGCTCGGACAGTAGTCCAAAAAGAAGGTGCAACAATGTATGGTAGTATGTGAGAGTTTGGGGGGGTTTTTTGGTTGGTGCTATACTGGGATAAAACTAGTTTCTTTGGGTTTATTAATTTGTGTCAGAGGTTTCTTCAGCACTTTCCCTTGTTTCCATTGAGAATGATGAAATAACCCCAGCAACCTTTTTTTCCTGGATTTTTTAGTTGGATAGGGGTTTGGGTTGGATTTGGGTAATTTAAAGGGGTTGGGGTAGGGGAAAAATAATCATATTATACAAAATTCTATACTAATTAATACTAAAATTGTTTTTGCCCGAATGTTTAACCTTACTGCCGGCTGCTCGGATGTTTTTTTACCTTTTAAAGTTTTACACCATCTTTTGCCCCCGGCTGTGTCACCGTTTTTTCTTTCCCCGGGGTGGATCTCCTGAGTTGTTTGGGAAGGGGTTTGGGTAGGGGTTTGGATTGGGGGTTGGGGGAGGTAAGGGTATGTTTTGGTAATGTTGGGGGAGGTTTTGGGGTTAATTGGGGTATGGGTAGGGTTAATATTGGGGTAGGGTAAAAGTTAGAGTTGGGGTAGGGTTAGGGGTCGGGTTTGCTTTAGGGATAGGGTTGGAGTTTTTGGTTGGGTTTTCCATGCCCAAAAGAGCGTCCAAATGCCTTGAAAACTCCCCAGTTCATTTACATTGATTCCCATGGGTGCTGTTTCATTGCACATTTTCCCATGCTTGTTTTTAGCATTTTATTTTTTGAGGCTTTCACATCAGTGAAAGGGACAGGAATATCGGGATATTTTTTTGTAAAAAAACCCCCCCAACAAAAGTATGGACGTTTTTTACTCTGAAAACCCAAAAATCCCAAAATTTTTAAACCCCCCCCGTGTTTTTGCTCCCTGTGCGTTTAACCCCATACTTGTTCTGCCCGTGAGTTTACCCCGCACGTTGTGCCTGTGATGTTTTTACCTTCAGTGCTGTGCTCCCTGTGAGGTTGGTAGGGCTAGGATAGATTTAGAGTTAGGGTTGGGGTAGGGTTATGGTAGGGTTTAGGTTGGGATAGGGTTAGGGTTGGAGTTGGGGTTTGGTTAGGGTTGTCATAAGGTTAGGGTTGGGGTTAAGTTTAGTGTGTGTGTGTTATTTTCTTTGGGGGCAAAAAATAAAAGGGCAATCTTTTGAAAGGGCACGCAGCGATCAAACGTTAGGGGTGTTAAAACCCTTCCCTATACTATCTAAAACTAAAAAAAATGCCAAGGAGAGTAGTGGGTTTCGGGCCCAAAGAGTGGAGACACGCAACGCGCCAGGGAGGGGATTTTAAGAGGAACCTGGTTTTTTACCGCACCAACCCAAGGCCAGTTGGGTTTTCTGCGGGGGGAAAATTTCCCGGTTTCTACCCCTGGCGTGGCCCCAGTGGCGACACCATGGTGCAGGGGGGGTACCCAAGGAGAAGGCTGAACATAATCAGGGCAAAAAAAATAAGGTCAGGGAGGTAAGGCAAAATAGTCAAAATTCGCGTGGGTTAATCACAAAGAACCTAACAGGTGCAAAAAACCCCTTAAACCAAAAATACAAAAATGCAAGGTGTCAGGGGGGGTGAGGTAATAAGGGCAGTCCGGGGTTAACCAATCAAGGGAATAGGAAGGGTTTGCTGCTGGCCAAAGAAGGGAGGGAGCGGGCATGATGTTGATTGATGGGGTCGGGAAATAAGCACAAGTGCATCCCTGGTCCAAACAAGGCCGGGCGGTTTTAGACAAAAGAAATTGTTTTGTTACAACTTAATACAAATTTAACAAAGGGGGTGCCCGTTTCAACCCCTTGCTTTTATTGTTGGGTTTATATGCATTAGAGCAATAAAGTTGTTGCAGAAAGGACAACTTTTTTAATAAAGTATACTTCTTACCAGAAACAAAGGGAGATAAAATTTGTAAAAACCTTTATGAGTTTTTTTTTTGGTTTTTTGTCTTTGAAAATGTCATTTTGAGTTTCACAAAGAAAAGATCTGGACTTATGGGAATACTTTTGTAGAGAACAAATAATGCCATTTAAAAGAGTCATCTTATGGAATTTAAAAAATGCTTGTCAGCAAGAAAGGACAAGGATTTGGTAACTTTCCCGGTAGAACATTTTGTTTGGGGGACTGAAATTTTTGGCGGGTTTTGGGTCTTAGAAAGAAGTTTTGCTTTTCCCATAGATATGCAATTGAAAAAATTCCCCCAAAAACTGATTTCTAGCTTTGTTGGTCAGAAATGTTAGAGTGCAGACTTACTGAAGGGGTCATATTTCGGTTTTAGAGTGTAGTGGCTTACAGACTTGTTGTAAGACCTAGGTGATCCATGGCTTTCCATAGGGATTTTTTTCTTCTTTACACAACAATTTTTTTGATTTTAAATTTTTTAAAAAAGCTAAGGGGGTGTCCAAAAACTGATTTTTAATTTTTTCTGGTTGATTTTCTTGTTTTTAGAAAGGGTTTTTCGGGACGAGCAAATCCTTCTGTTCCCTTCCTAATGTATAGGAGAAGAACAGTGAAAACTACTGCAGGTATTCCAAAAGCAGCTTATAACATTACTTGTTTGAGCATGCAGAGCCAGGATAAGGAGAACACGGAGGAGACAGTCGCCTGAAGACTAGTGAGGGGAAGAAGGAGGAATAATTTAAACAAAATCTTCTGCCAATAAAACTGTTTCCGAGATGCAGATGTAAATGTCTGATGGAATAAGTAAAAAGGAAGTTTGGGTAATTCTGCCTTTGGCATGGGCGACTGTATAACGGGTTTTGCCCCTTTTTCTGGGTATATGGCCCCCCGGCCGAATCCGCTGTCGGAGAGGGGGGCAGTGTTTTGGCGCGCGTTCGCCACTTTCAACTGCGCCCCGCATGAGGGCGGGCAAAGGGGGCGGTTGGGGGCGCGGTTTTAGGCGTTCCGGGGGGGCGGGGCGCGCCGAAAACCCGGGCATGTACGTGGGGTCGCCCAAAGCGCGGTGCAAAGCAGTCCCAAGGAGACCTAGTTTTTTTTTGGTTAAAATGCTCCGGCGGCGGGAAGGAAGAAGATGGAAAATGGGGGCGATAGAAAATCGCGACAGTCTCGGGCGGGGGAAAAAATTGTCGAAAAGAGTCAAACCCCAAAAAAATTAAAAAAATAAAGAAAAAAACATTTCCAAAAAAACTAGAACGGGCAAATCAAAAGAA
>JAODAL010081199.1:0-11989 GCA_025379985.1 Phyllomedusa bahiana | reverse complement strand
CCCCCCAAAAAAAAAGGGCCACACCCCCCCCCAGCCTTTTTGGGTTAATAAATTGAAGGTTGTTTTGCTCTCCCATAAAACTTTAATGGTAATCACGCATAATCGATGCTCACTATCAAAAAACCTTATCGATAGCGGCCGACTATCGACTACAAATCGATCTCGGATAGCCAATGCAATCGCTCAACACTAGCAATGATATAAATTTTATATAGTTTTTTATATTTTATTACTTTTACACAATAGAATTACCGTATATACTTGAGTATAAGCCGAGTTTTTCAGCACAAAAAATGTGCTGAAAAATCCGACCTCGGCTTATACTTGAGTCACTGTCGGCACTCGGGCGCTGCGATGGCCTGAGTGCCGACAGGGACGCTTCAGCTATATGCAACTCCTCAGGGAACGCATATAACTGAAGGCCGACTACAGCCGACAGCGTCCAGCGTCCTGTCGGCTACCTCTTCACTTTTATGCGACTCCTTCGGAGCGCATACAAGTGAAGAGATACCACTGGGGAGCAGAGAGCGATCGGTCCCTGCCGAGAAGATGGAGAGGAGCGCCCAGGAGGCGGAGCATGGGGGGGACTGGGTTTAAGTGGGTTTTTTTGTTTTTAAAACCCCCCCCCCCCCCCTGCCTATACCTGCCTAAAGCCTGCTTGGGGGGAAACCTATACCTGCTTTATACCCTCCCTAGGGGACCTATACCTGCTATACCCTGCCTAGGGGAATTATACCTGCCTATAGCTGCCTCGGGGACATTTTACCTGCCTATAATGACCTATACCTGCCTATAACCGGTTCTATGGGAGACATTAAAACTGCCTAAAATCTGCCTATGGGGGACTTAACTGCCTATATCTGCCTATTTAATTTTATTGGTATCTATTTTTATTTTTGAAATTCACCAGTAGCCGCTGCGTTTTCCACCCTAGGCTTATACTTGAGTCAAAAAACTTGCAGTCCTTTTAGAAAAAGATCCAGCATCCACAATAGACGATGTCGGTGCAGCTTATTTAAAAAATATATGCTTTTATTTCTTCATTTTAAAAAAGGAAATTTACATCCTTTCCCAAATAAAGTGCAAAATAGGATGCATGGATGGAACACACCCTTCAAAAGACAGGGTTTCACACATTGATGTGGTCTTGTGCAAACAGACCGACGCGTTTCGGTAATTACATCCCTTACTCTTGGTCTATCTCTGTGTGAATGAAGGGGTTTAAAAAGGGGGAATCATGGAAAGACAAAATAGGTTACTCCCTGATTTTTAACCATATAACAGCTCAAAACGTATATCTAAAAAAAACATATGCATTTGACCACAAAAAAGCTTACAAGACCAAAGACCGGTTACAGGATATATAACATAATTGTTCTAATTCTTCTTTATATCTAATTTGGACTAAAGAAATTCGTACATCACATTTTTCAAATTTAATAGAAGTATAAAAGATCAGTTTGAATTTAAGACCATATGGAAACATCTTGTTGCCAGCTCGAAAATCCATTTGGCTTCCCTGCTTAATAAAAGATTGCGCAGGTCTTTCCCCCTCTTCGGGTAAGAACACTCGTTCTATACCCATACAACGGGAAAGAGGTGTATCGCCAGCGTGAACTTCCATGAAGTGCTTTGAAACCGCTGACAATTTCTATGCCAATTTTCATTACGAGCATCAGACAGATGTCGTCTTCATTCTAGTTTTCAGTGTATTGGATGTGCAGCCCACATACTGCACTTTACATGAGATGCAAGATATCAAATAAACCACATTTTTTGTATTACAATTAATGTATTGGTAAATTTTATAATTTTTATTCGTGGTAAATGATGTAAAATTATCTCGTACTTCTACGTTAAGCAGACCGAATGTCCACAAATTTTAAAAGATCCTTGTACGTAAGCCAGGTTTTTTTTGTTGTTTCCTGTTCACTAAGAATAAACTTGGTGAGATTAGTGTGCCCATATTAGGGCATTTTTTCGCTACAAAACTAACCCCCATCATCCAGGATGTCCTTCAAAACGAGGATGTTTCTTTTAGTATCGGCAGATGTTTTTTAATTATTGCTACTAATGTGGTTATATTGGGATGAATACACAGTACTGAAGGTAAAAACCTTTAAAATCCCTTTTTTAATTTTATGGTTCTCTTGTATCAGTGTTTCTCTAGATATTTTTTTCCACCTTGTTTTTACTATTTTGTAGCATTTTATCTGAATATCCTCTCCCTCTTAATTTTTTGAGAACTGTATCCTGCTGCTTTTTAAAATTAAATTTAAATTTACTAAAATTTTTTTTTTATCCTTACAATTAGATATTAAAGGGAAAATTAGAACAAATTTTTGAAAATTTTAATTTTTTGGTAAACCGGGGTTTTTGGGCCCCTTGTAAGTTTATAAGGGCCCCAAAATGCATATTTTTTTTTTGTTTATACGTTTTGAGCTGTTTTTTAGGGTTAAAAAATCGGGGGAGTAACCTATTTTGGTTTTTCCCATGATTTCCCCCCTTTAAAACCTCGATCTTTTCAAAACAGAGAAAAGACAAAATGTAGTAAAGGGTTAGGTTAAAAATTCCCAAAAAAACGCCGATTTCCGTCGGCCCTTTTTGGGGCCACAAGACCACATCAAGGGTTTGATCCCTGTCTATAAAGGTGTGTGTTCCAATCCATCATCCAAAAATTAAACTTTAGGGAAAATGGATGTAATTTTCCTTTTTAAAATGAAAAAAATAAAACCTTTATTTTTTTTTTAAATAAGCAGCCCCGGGGGAAACACCCGTCTATTGTGGTTTCCTGGATCTTTTTTCCTAAAAGGACTGCATTTTTAAAAATTACCGGCTGGGTTGCCTTTTGGGGCCCCGACGCAATTCCGGGGACAAATTTGGACATTATGAGAACCCAGAGTGTAAGTGAAAACAATCTTTTTTACCCTTTTGAGCCCAATAAATTTTCCCCGGTTTTTGTGGAAAAAGTAGGTGGGTCGTTTAAAAATTACTCGAAATAAAAACGGTAGGTCATAAAAAATAGCTTTTTATTTTAGTTATTCGCCACCCCATAGCTTTTTTTTTTTTTCTGTATACGGAGTTTGATTATGGGTTGTTTTTTTGTGGGAATTAAAGTTGACTTTTTTTTTAGTCCCCTTTTAATGGGGTTTGCATTTTGACGCTTTGTCACTTTTTATTAAGGTTTTTTGTGAAGGGCCTTTTTGGAACAAAAATCCAGCACTCCTGGTAGTGTTTTTTTTTTTTTAAAAGTCATTTGTGCGGTATGAATGACATGCTAGCTGTCCCCTTTTTTTTTTTAATTTTTTTTTTTGGCCGCAAAGCCAGAAACCCCCAAAGGACGGGAGATCCTCACCCCCACCTTTTGGCCCAGGGGATGGCCAGTACCGGGGCCCGGGTACCCAAAAAAGTGCAGGACACAGGACCGGAAAAAGGGAAATGCAAGTGGTTTGTTTAATGGAAAAGGCCCCGTCCCAGGGGATAACAGTTTTAAAAACAGAAAGGAAATAGCTGACGGGTCCCCAGCGCCCCCAATGAGTAAACATTTTAAAAGGGGTGCGTGGACGCCCCCGGGGTTTAAAAGCAAAACGTTCAGACAGAAGTTTGCAGAAAACTCTGGAAACCGGGGTTTTTAACAACCCGGGCCACCCTCAGCAGCAGGGGGTTTTAGGTCTAATGAAAGAACATCAACAACGGGGCCCCAAAAAGCCCAGGGAGGAATTTCCCCCCTTATGAAGGAAAAAGGTCAGGGGTCACGGGCGGGAACCCAGGAGCACTGGGTTCAAAAGTCCGCAGGCTGGGAGCCCCCGCCCCTATGGGGTGCACAAACACCCCTGGGGAAGCCAAGAGGGACGGACATGCGGGGGAAACCGGGGCCCAAAAGGTGATTTAAGCGGGAGAAAGAACAGGTGACCAAAACCCCAAACTGAAAACAGGGCTGAAACCCCCCGCCCAGGGACCACGGGCGGACCCAGAAAACAGGGCCCGGAAAAGACCGGGGGGTCTAAGGCACCGGTCCCCTTGCGGGGGCCTAAGTACCCCCCCCCCTTAAGCCCTCTCCCCCCGGGGCCCCTACCCTGGCAAACCCCAATTAGGGGTAGGGGTAACCCCCCCTCCTCCTTGGGTTTAAATCCCAGAAACTGTCTTCAGAGGAGGTGCCCAAAAGAGCCCGGATTATTTTTGGGAACCGGGGGGGCAGAAGCAGAATCAGAAGAAAAGGGAGAGAGGGGTGGGAAACAGAGGTTCTTTCCCAGCCCAAAGGAGCCCTTTCTTGTCCCTTGGGGGTCCCTTCGGGCCCACCCAAAACCCGAAACGGGCCCGGGTAACAGGGGGGGCCCGGGAAACCCCCTTGGCCCAAAAAAAATTGGGGGGAAAAAAAAGGCTTCAGGAAAGCAAGTATGACAGGGCCCTCCCCAAAGAAGGAAGAAAAAAAAAAAATTTTTCCCAAAAAACCCGGTTAGAAAAGGGAAAAAAATGTCCCCCTTGGGGGGAATTTCCCAGTTCGCAAGCCCAGGGGTTTTGGTACGGTAGCGCATTGGTTTTTCAGGATCTCCCCTTTGATAAAAGGAAAAGGGGGGGGGGGGGGGCGGGGGGGGGGGGGGGCAGTTTATCCGGGGGGGGGGTGGGGGGAACGGGGGCGGGTCAATTTTGTAAGGGAAGGGGGGGGACGGGGTGGATAAAGTTATCGGGACAAAAACCCCGGGGCCCCCAACAAAGCAAAAATTTTGGGATTTTAGTACGGGAAACCCCATAACAGGGGCGTGACCGGGGTGGTCGGGGACAAAAAAAACCCAAGGATCTTTTTTCGGGGAAAGCTTCACCCACAACCCCCAAAGGGCAGGGAGCGACCGGGGGTGCAGCGGAGAAAAAGGACAGGGAAAAACCTTAGGAGTGCGGGAAACCTTCCCAAAAGGCCATAGACACAGGTTCAGACCCGCCCCGGGAAAGGGAGCGTTCCTCCAGGCTTAAAAGGGACCACAAATCACCCCATAGGAAAAACTTGGGGAATTTGGCCCAGGTGCCCTGGTGGGGAAACCCTTGGGGGGTGCAGGTACACCCCGAGGCAAAGACTTGGGGAGGAGGGAAAGGGGCCGGTAAACTCCCCCCCCCCCCCCCCCCCCCCCCCCCGGGGGCCCTTTCCCCCCTTGGGGGGGGCAACCTCCCCAAAAAAAAAACGAATGTCGTTTTTTCTAGCTAGACCCAATGAGGTGTCCGGGTTTAAATTGGGGTAGGTCACGACCAGCCAGTTATCCTTTTTTGGCCCCGCGAGGCCCCCCCCAAAAAGGTTGCAAAAAAGGGCCTCGTTGTTCCACTCGGAGTTCTGAAGCCAGGGTACAAAACCCGGATGGCATACTGGCCCACAGTGGATTCCCCCCTTGCAGGAACGGGGAGACCCAAAAATCCCTGCAGAGGAAAATTGCCCCCAAAGGTTTTCCCAAAAAGAGAAGGGGTACCAGAAATTCGGGATGCCCCCTGCAGCGGTTTCCCCTCCTCTCTCAAAAGGGGTGGGCCCAGGCCAAGGCTTCACCGAGGGGCAAGGCCCTGATGATAAACGCCACCTTTGCTCTCTGGGGAAAAAAGTGGTGTGCCAGGACCTGGGAAGTTTTTTTTTGGTACACTGGTTAATTAAATCCGCAAATGAGTGGGGATCTCCGTGGAAAAAGGGCAGGCAAAAGGAAAATTGCAGGCTGGGCCCAGAACATGGCCCAGCAGGCGGCCCGGGGGGAAAACAAAAAGGTGGGTGCTGATGAAACTTCATCCAAAACATGCGGAAACTGCTGTGGGTTCCCGGGAAAGGGGGGTTGCTCCAGGTGTGTGCCATAAAGGGTTTAAAATTACACCCCAACCAGGTCGGGTTAGAGTAAACTCCGGGGGGAAAATCCATTTTGGGTATGGCCCAGTTCTTTCCTTGTCAGGGTTTACGGGGCCCCCCAAAGCCAGAAACGCCCGGGTTTACAGGAGACCCCTCGGGGCCCCACCCCCCGGGCAGAGATGGAAAAACTCGGGGCGGGAAACCCGAAGGCAGGCCACAGGTGACGGATAAACGGATGCAGTAGCTTTTTAAATGGAAGCAAAAAAGTCCCGGGGGTGTTTAAAAATTTTAAATACAGAAAGGAAAAAGCGAGGGTCCCACGACGGGGAGTACAGCGGGGAAAAAGGGTTGGGGCTGGACAGCGCAGGGTTAACACAGTTCAGCCCAAAAAGTTGCAGACACCCCTGGAAACCAGGGGGTTAAAAAAAGGAAAAGCACCCTCACCCACCCAGAAGTCTACCTCTAATGAAAGAACATCAACGAACTGCCCCAGAGGCCCAAAGGGAGGAAGTTTCTTTATAAGGAAAGGGCGGGGTCAGGGGAAAGGAAGGGGCAGGAGCACGGGGGTAAAAAATAAATTTCCGCAGGCTGGCAGGGCGAAACCCAATGGGGTCCCACACACCCCGCTGGGGAAAGCCACAGAGGACGGACATCCCGTGGAAGCAGGGTAAAGGTAGTAACGGTGACCCAAGGGCGGGGAAAACCCAACAAAAATCGGCCCGGTTCCGCTGTAACCCCGCCCCCAAGGGAAAGCCACAGGGGAAACCCAGACACAGGGGCCCCAATGGCCCACACCGCGGTTAAGGCATGGGCCCCCAGGCGCGATTTTTTTTGGACACTAGCTTTACTCAGCATTCAATACATTACAGTGAAAACCAAATTTGATATTTTTTTCATGTTTGTACTGCTTTTACACAAAAAAAAACATTTTTATTCAAAAAGAAAACACGTTTTTCCCAATCACCATAGTAAAAAGGGGAAGCCCAAAACCCTTTTTTATTTTTCTTTTAAGAAAAAAACCCCGGAGGCTGTGTGGGGGCTTTTTTTTTGGGGGATGAGTTTGACATATTTTTGGTTTAATATTTTGGGAGAAAAAACTTTTTGATCATTTTTTAAATCCTTTTTTTGGAAAGGCAGTTGGGGAACGAAAAAAACTGCAATCCTGGGAGTGTTTTTTATTTTTTATTTTTAACACCCACCCCCCCAATTTTTTTGGGCAGAAACTATGACAAGTTGGGCTTATATAGTTTTTTATTTTGAACCCATTTAAAAAAAAAAATAAAAAAAAGGGGGTTTTTTTTAGTAAAAAAAAAAATTTTTATCCCCATCGCTGTTTTTTGGAAAACCCACCAAACTTTTTTATTTTTTCCCATTTACAGAGACTTTAAAAGGATTTTTTTTTTGCGGGGAGAACTAAAGTTTTTAAGTTAAAATTTTTGTAGCTTTTTGTTTAAAAGCATTCCTGTAGGGGTTTAAAATTAATATGCATTTTTAAATTAGGACAGGTAAAATTACGCACACGGCCCCCGATATAAAACATGGGAAACTTTATTTATTTTGATTTTTTTTGGGGCTTTACGCCGTCTTTAAAGGAGAAAAAGGGCGGATTTTAACCATGTTTTTATTTTATTTTTTGTGTTTGTGTTTTACTTTTTTCACTTTTTAAACTTTTTTACACTTGGTTATACTTTTTTACTTTTCCCAATAGGGGATTTATAACAGCAATCTTCAGGTTGCTGTTACCAGTCAGGCCAGTACTGCTGTGTACTGGTCACCAGAACAACTGTCAGTCACGATGTCCTCAATGCATTGTGGGCATCGTGACATCACAGACGGCCCCGGGAAGTGATCTTCAGTTCCTGGAGCCGGCTGGTAAGCGATCGCTGCCGCACTCTCGGGCTGCAGCGCAACTGAAGCGGGCAGGAGGGGCTTCCTCCTCTTGCCTGCGACTTAGTTCCGACGATCTTAATTGATCATCGGAGTTAAGGGGTTAAACACCGGCAGCCGGAGCTCACTCCGGCCGTGGGTGATGCGGCATGAGGCCAGCGGTAATATACCGCTGGTACCCTGTCGCGATCGTGCGGGGCTCGCCCGCAAGCCCACACGATCGCCAGGACGTATGCATATGTCCATTTGCGGGAAGTCACTCCCGCTAGGACATATGCATACATCCCATGTCGGAAGGGGTTAATCTTCGGACGGAATTGCAACCCGACGGCTTAGAATTTTTGGCAGTTTTCTGCAAAACCAGCCTAATCCTGTTAACCCCATTTCCCAAGGAACCAATATTTTATACATAAAATTTTCTGCCCAACCTCATTTCTGGCAAGGTAAAGGTTCCTTTTGGAGCGGCGTTTCAACGAGCAAAAAAATTTAGTTTTTGGTGGTTGTTTTTTTTTATATAATTTTTAAAGTTTCCTTATGTACATAGTTACATAGTTTGTAAGGCTGAAAAAAGACAAAATGTCCATCCAGTTCAGCCTATTTTGCTAAAGTGTTACACAAGTGTTGATCCAGAGGAAGGCAAAAAACCCCAATGAGTTAGAAGCAAATTGTCCTCATTTTAGGGAAAAAATTCCTTCCCGACTCCAATCTGGCAATCGGAAAAATCCCTGGAATCAACGCCCCCTTTCCAGAATCCTAGACACTATAACTTGTTATGTTATTGTACTCCAGAAATGTATCCAAACCTTTTTTGAACTCTGTTATTGAATTCACCATGACAATTTCTTCTGGCAGAGAGATCCACAGTCTCACTGCTCTAACAGTAAAGAATCCCTTTCTATGTTTATGTAGAAAAATTTCCCTTCTTCAAAACGAGAGGATCCCCCTTGTTTTAATACAGTCCGGGTAAAAATAAATCTGGGGGAATCTCTATATTGACCTTTGATGTATTTAAACATATTTATTATGTCCCCCCGAAGCCGTCTTTTCTCTAAACTAAATAACCCTAATCTTGCTAATCTTTCTGGGTATTGCAGTCCACCCAGTCCTTTTATTTTTTTTGTTGCCCGCCTTTGTACATGTTCAAGCTCTAAAATGTATTTTATGTTAACTGGTGCCCAAAACTGTACACGATATTCCATGTATGGTCTAACCAGTGACTTGTATAATGGGAGAATAATGTTCATAGCATGTGCATCTATGCCCCTTTTAATACACACAATGATCCTATTTGCCTTGGCAGCTGCTGCCTCACACTGGCTGCTACAATTAAGTTTACTGTCCACCAGGATTCCCAAGTCCTTCTTCATGTCACTTTTACCCAGCATTTTTCCATTTAACATGTAATCATATAATGGATTTTTCCTCCCCATGTGCATAACCTGGCATTTATCTGTGTTAAACCTCATCTGCCATTTCTCTGCCCCGGCCTCCAACTTAACCAGATCCCTCTGTAATAACACATTATCCCTATTGTGTTGATTACTTAAAAAGAGCTTAGTATCATCTCAAAGATCGATATTCTACTGTGCAATCCATTTTGTTAAAATCATTAAAGAAAATGTTAAAGAGGATAGGTTCCAATACTGACCCCTGTGGTACCCCACTAGTAACAGGGATCCAGTTTGAGATTGCACCGTTAATTACCACCCTTTGTTTTCTGAGCCACTTGCACACATTTTCCCCCAGTCCAAGCATTCTCATTTTACTTACCAACCTTTTATGTGGCACCGTATCAAATGCTTTAGAAAAATCCAGATATATGACATCCAGTGCCTCACACCGATCCAGTCTAAGCTAACTTCTCATAGAAGCTGATGAGATTTTGTTTGACAAGACCGATCTTTCATAAACCCATGCTGGAACGGCATTATACATTTATTTTCAGTGAGATAGTCCAGGATAGCATCTCTAAGAGAACCTTCCAACATTTAACCCACAACGGAGGTTAAACTTACCGGCCTATAGTTTTCAGGGTCACTTTTTGACCCCTTTTTGAATATTGGTACCACATTTGCTATGTGCCAATCCTTTGGGACATAACCCGTTATTAGACAGTCCATAAATATTAAGAATAGGGGCCTATCTATGACTTGACTCCCTTAGGACACACGGGTGTATACCATCAGGACCTGGGGGAGTTGTCTATTTTTATCTTCTTAATACGGGGTGCACTGCTTCCTGGGTTAGAAAAGAAAACATTTGGGGGTTTTAAAATATTCCATAGAAAGAAAAAGTACCCAAAATATTTTTTAATTATAAAAATAGTAAAAGTTAAAAAACAGAAAATGTTGACCCTTTAAAAAAGTATTGGGGGAGACTGTAGAGAGCTTTGGGAAAAAAAATGCAAAACTTTTTTTTTCTCCCTGATTTTATGAGGAGGTTGCCCCTTTTCTGTTGTGAGGAGGTTGGTAAACTCCAACTTAATTGTTTCTTTTCTAACCCAGGAAGCAGTGCAGCTCCGTATTTAAGAAGATAAAAATAGACAAATCCCCCAGGTCCTGATGGTATACACCCATGTGTCCTAAGGGAGTCAAGTCATAGATAGGCCCCTATTCTTAATATTTATGGACTGTCTAATAACGGGTTATGTCCCAAAGGATTGGCACATAGCAAATGTGGTACCAATATTCAAAAAAAAGGGGTCAAAAAGTGCCCCTGAAAACTATAGGCCCGGGTTTAAGTTTAACCTCCGTTGTGGGTTAAATGTTGGAAGGGTTTCTTGAGTTTGCTATCTGGACTATTCACTGAAAATAAATGTATAATGCCGTTCCAGCATGGGTTTATGAAAGATCGGTCTTGTCAAACTAATCTCATCAGCTTCTATGAGGAAGTTAGCTCTAGACTGGATCGGTGTGAGGCACTGGATGTCATATATTTAGATTTTTCTAAAGCATTTTATACTGTGCCACATAAAAGGTTGGTAAGTAAAATGAGAATGCCTGGACTAGGGGAAAATTTTTGCAAGTGGCTCAGAAAACAAAGGGTGGTAATTAACGGTGCAATCTCAAACTGGATCCCTGTTACTAGTGGGGTACCACAGGGGTCAGTATTGGAACCTATCCTCTTTAACATTTTCTTTAATGATTTTACACATGGATTGCACAGTAGAATATCGATCTTTGCAGATGATACTAAGCTCTGTTAAGTAATCAACACAATAGAGGATAATGTGTTATTACAGAGGGATCTGGATAAGTTGGAGGCCTGGGCAGAGAAATGGCAGATGAGGTTTAACACAGATAAATGCAAGGTTATGCACATGGGGAGGAAAAATCCATTATATGATTACATGTTAAATGGAAAAATGCTGGGTAAAAGTGACATGAAGAAGGACTTGGGAATCCTGGTGGACAGTAAACTTAATTGTAGCAGCCAGTGTGAGGCAGCAGCTGCCAAGGCAAATAGGATCATTGTGTGTATTAAAAGGGGCATAGATGCACATGCTATGAACATTATTCTCCCATTATACAAGTCACTGGTTAGACCACACATGGAATATCGTGTACAGTTTTGGGCACCAGTTAACAGAAAAGACATTTTAGAGCTTGAACAGGTACAAAGGCGGGCAACAAAAAAATAAAAGGACTGGGTGGACTGCAATACCCAGAAAGATTAGCAAGATTAGGGTTATTTAGTTTAGAGAAAAGACGGCTTCGGGGGGGAACATAAAAATATGTTTCAATACTTTAAAGGTCAATATAGAGATCTCTCCCAAGATTTATTTTACCAGGACTGTATCTAAACAAGGGGGCATCCCCTCGTTTTGGGAAAAACGAAAGTTTTTTACTTTAAAAATAGAAAGGGATTCTTTACTGTTAGAGCAGTGAGACTGGGATCTCTCTGCCAGAAGAAATTTGTCATGGTGAATTCAATAACAGAGTTCAAAAAGGTTTGGATACATTTCTGGAGTACAATAACATAACAAGTTATAGTGTCTAGGATTCTGGAAAGGGGTCGTTGATCCAGGGATTTTTCCGATTGCCAGATTGGAGTCGGGAAGGAAATTTTTCCCTAAAATGAGGACAATTTGCTTCTACCTCATTGGGGTTTTTTGCCTTCCTCTGGATCAACACTTGTGTAACACTTTAGCAAAATAGGCTGAACTGGAAAGGTTTTGTCTTTTTTCGGGCCCTTAAAATTTTTGTAACTAGTACATAAGGAAAAATTTAAAAAATTTTTTAAAAAAAAAAACAAACCACCAAAAATAAATTTTTTTGCTCGTTTGGGGAA
>JAODAL010081198.1:0-11989 GCA_025379985.1 Phyllomedusa bahiana | reverse complement strand
TTTGGCACCATGTTGGGTGGAATTCTGATCCCCAATGGTAAATCTCATGTTCTTGATTAGTAAAGCCGGTGTGGTCCTGGTACGGCCGCACGTTTGGCGTTCTTCACAGGGTTATGTTTATTGTAGTCGTGGTGCAGGCTGATTGCTCTCCACGGCTCTTACTGGAATAGGAGAGGAGTTTATTATGTTACACATAGAATTACGGATGATGGAAAAACCCACTTCATTACAGGCCAGGAAATGAGGATG
This sequence comes from Phyllomedusa bahiana, assembly GCA_025379985.1. Classification (NCBI taxonomy): domain Eukaryota; kingdom Metazoa; phylum Chordata; class Amphibia; order Anura; family Hylidae; genus Phyllomedusa; species Phyllomedusa bahiana. The sequence continues at coordinate 11,740 of JAODAL010081198.1, read as the reverse complement.
TTGTATATCACTTATAGGGAGTGGTCCTGGATTTCATCCTTTAATGGCTCTGGCTTGCCAGGTTTTAGAAGATACTTGATTTTGCACTTAAAGGGATATACCCATCACTTAAATTCTCCAACCATACACACTGATGGCATATCAATGTGGGTCCCACCTAAGGACCTATTGTGAGAAGGTAACCTCTCCATTTTAAACAGAGAGGTGGTCGGAACGCACGCATGGAAGTTCAGAGTAAAGTGACTTACTACAGTAAAGTTTGTAGTAGGTGAATAGGTTCCAGGCGAGGGCGCCCTTTTCGGGGCGGTTGCCCTGCGTTTATTGATAGGGTATATAGTTATTTCTAGGGTCTTATAGGGATAGTGTAGGTGTTTTAATATTATATGTAATAAAGGTTATTTTTTAATATTGGTTAGTTCTAATAAGTTAAAGGGGTTTTGCCAGGACTGAGTTACTTACCTCCATATCAGCACGGGAGAAGAATATAAACAAATCATGCTGAGTCATGAATGCTGCAGGGGAGAGAGGGAGGGGGTGAGCAAGGAGTGAGGAATAAGGGAGCGTCTCAAAACTTAACTCAAATAATAACTTTACAACAGTTGATTCTCTATTCAGCAAGACACAGGCTCATACACTGCTCATTCTCCCCAGCCCCTTGAAAGATCATTCATTATCCCTGTCATCAGATAAGAAGTGTTTCATGCAAGGACCTGTCAGGTCCTCTGGTTGTGCCTAATGCAAGCTTTCAGGTAACTAAGGGGCGCTGACCAATGCTGTAGCGCTCACAGGCTTCACTTTTTGTAATCACATATATTTAGAAAAGTTATTAAATACCCATTTTGGAGGATCCCACGTCAACATTACATCGTGGCAAAACCCCTTTAAGTGATTTTTGTGGGGTTCTTTGTCTAGGTAGACTGTTAAAATCACTAACAAGTTTTCATTTATGGGTGGACCCAGCGCTTGATCTATTGGGCGTTTATTGTAGCGTTCAGAGTAAAGCAGAGGTGCTCTCGGCTATACTCAAAATTCCTATTGAAATCAATGGGAGCGTTGCAATCACTTTTCTGTTCAAAATGGAGAGCTTTTGGGGCTCATTCTCAATACAGTTTAGGACTGAGGTGATAAGTCACTTTTCTTTTCAGCAGGGCTAAAGCTTGGGTTTTTTTCCACGGGAAACCCGGCAAAAATTTGAAAGGGGTTTTTTAAAAATTTGGAAAAGAAAACAGGGTCGGAAAAATTTAAATTTTCTGAAAAACACAAAAATTTGGGTTTTAAACCCACTAAAGGGTCATCCCAGTAGTCAATGACCAGCTCAATGTGCCCCCAAATTTAAATTTTTTAAAAGGTTTTGGGCCACTATTAATAAGTAATATAATAAAGGTCCATTGGGACACCCAGAAATAACAAAGAAGGGGGGGCCTGCTTTTCTGTATCCCCTATCCCTGGGCCCTTTTTTTGAGCGGGGCTAGTCTCTTTTCCCCTCTTTACTGAAAAAAAGGCACTGATGTTACCCATTTGGGTCCAAAGCTCTAAGCTGTTTTACGGGTTCCCGAAGGCCGGGGAATTTTAAAGCTCGGTAAATTTTTCGGGGGCAAAGGGGGATAAGTGCCTTTCCGGGTCAGGCAGGGGGAAAAGCTAAAGTGTTGTCTGTTACCAAGGGCAACCAGCCAAAATTTTCAAGTTGTTTTGAAAATATTTTATTTCTGATACACAGACTTGACCTTTTTTTAAAAAGCTTCATATTTCCCACTGTTGGAATAACCCAACTGATGTTTTGGTCCCTTTTACCACCCAAAAAAGGAAAATTTTAATTTTTTTTTGGGGGGAACAAAAAAAAAAAAACAAAAAAAAAAACAAAACAAAGTAAGAACTTGTTTCTTTAAAACGTTTTTGACCGTTAAGAGCTGGTTGTTTTCTTTTTGGCCTGGTTTTTGGCCCCCTTAGCGGGGGGCAACCTTTCTTTTTGGGGCCCTTTGGGGGGTTTAGGGGTTCATAATCCCCCAGCATTTTTTTTCTCTTATTGTGGGTTCTTGGAGATCAACCTTTTTTGCGTTTTTGAAACAAAAAAGCTTGATCAAAAAAGGGGGTTTCCCCTTTTCTTCTTTTGGAAGGCAAGGGCAGCTCCCCAACCTTCTTCCCATCTTACCCTTCCCTTCGAACCCTATAGTGACCCCTTTTTTTTGGATTTTAAGTGTTGCAGGGGGGGGTGGGGACTTTGACCCCCGGGTTTTTTGGGCAAAAGATTTTCATTCATCTTGGGTTTTTCATTACCAAATAGAGATTTGCAACCATTTGGTAGCTTTTTCTAGCCCAAAAAGTGGTTTAATCTATGTTTGGTAAACCCGGGTGGTTAAATTTCTTTTAATTTTGGGAGATGCAAATGACTGTGAAAGGGAAAAGTACCCTCAAAGGGGTTTTTTCTGCCCTTTTGGGGGGGTTTTCCCAAAATTTAGTTTAAAAATAACAAGGGTCCCCAAAACCGAGAAAACATTTTAAAACCCCACCCTTTTGCTGTAAAAGGCTTTCAGTTTTATTAAAAAAAAAAGGGGGCTTTTTTATACCTTTTAAAAATTAGTAGATAAGAAGCATCACATGTACCGGCTGTGAGGGTCTTTTGGCAGACCTTTCTAAAACCCCCTCCCACAGCCGGAATGTTTGGACCCGGACACAGGGTGTTATTTTTTGAAAGTCCCCATTTTGGATTACACACATCCCCCACAAACTGTTTCGGGGCCCATTTTTTTTTAAACACTTTAAAATGACAAAAGATATACACCCCTTTTACATGCGGTATTTATATAGGTTTTCCCTGTTATTTTTTTAATATATATTTATATAATTTATATAAATTTATATAAAATTTTTATATTTTTTTATATATAAGGGGTTTTTAACTAACTAAAACTTTAAAATGGGGCCCAAAAAGGACCCAAAATAAAATAACCTTTTTCCCAAACCCAAAAAACTGTCTCCCCAAACCCTTCTTTCCATCTTCCCTATATTTCCCAACCATGGTTTTGGACTTTTGGTTTTGCAGGCAGTGTGATTTTTTCCCTTTGGGGGTTCATTGGGCAAGTTTTCTCCGCGTCTTTATTCAAAGATTATCACCTACATAGAGTTTTTGCAACCATCAGGAAAGTTTTGTTTGCAAAAGAACTGGATAACCCTATTTTTGGGTTTAAAACCGGTGGTTCACTTTCTTCAAAATTTGGGAAAATAAATTTACTGTCAGGATGTGCCCCACCACCTTCGGGCCCAAATGGGGCTGGTTTTGGGTAAAAGGAGGTACCAATGATAAGAAAGGGTCCAAGCCCATGACTTCCCCCTGGGGGGCAAAAAAGCAAATTTGGGGGGTGTGTTATCTTGACCCATCATTTTTTTTACGGAGCCCCCATAGACTTCCCCGCCGGAAAGACATAAAAATCAGCCCTCTATAAAGTTTTTCCGACTCCTGGAATTTTGCAAAATGGCCCAAAACTTTGATTTGGGGCCAGATTCTTTCGCCCCTAGGTTAGGACCTCATGGATTTCTCCAAGGAAAGGGGGGCCCTGATAAGAAATTCTTCAAGTGTGGAAGTACCCCCCTCTACACGAGTAAAAGGGGTTTAAACAGACCGTACCCCTCGCCTTCCAACAATTCCGTGATTTTGGCTCGAAAAGCCCGATCGGGGGCCCTGGGGGTTTTAACAACACAAGCTTGGCAAAGAGGAGGACTAAAATTTATGGTTTCACGAGATCTTGCAATACTTTGGCAGCGTTGGATCAACTCCTCTGAACAGACTCGGATTTCAGGCAAATCGACGTCAATCCAACTTCAGTGCAACCGTTTTTTAGGGGTTTGATGGTGGAGGGGTTTTAAAACCTTGGAAGTAAACTCCATTTTTTATTTAAAGGCAGGAAACTATCCACTCCAAAAACAATGGCCCAAATAAAAAAATTTTTAAAAAAGGGTTTTTTAACCCCAGTTTTAAAGGGGTTTTCTCTCTACATTGTTTATCTCATTTGGGCCTGTTTTCTTGATTTCATTTTGTTTTTCCAGGGGCGTGTTTGGGCGGGTTTCTACAAAGGCTCCCGCGGGAAACCCCCAGGACGTAGTTTTTGCAACCAGTGCTGGCAGCCTTTCGGGAGAGAGAAAAACACCCTTTTTGTATAGCAACCCAAAGGCGGGCCAGCCAAACAGGAAAAGATTTAAAACAAAACGGGAGCTAAAACCAACCAGGGGTTTGGAAAGCCTATCAGGGGGAGAGTAAAAGGTCTGAGCTATAGCGCCCTTGGAGCGATGCAGCCCAAAAAGGGAGGGGAATCTGGGAAAAAAGGTAGGAAAAAGGTAATGGCTTTACATTGAAAAATGACTTTTTTTTCCCAAGGGATCTTTAACTTTAAAAAGCAGCGATCCCTGTAGGAGACCCCCCTTCCCAAGGGGTTTGTTTAGGGGAAAACCCCCCCTTTTCATATGCCTTATAAGAATGCAGGGTTATTATGGGGGGGTTAATTAGGAAGAGTAAAATTCCCATTTGTTTTTATTAGGCTCCAGTTTTCCCACTTTGGGGTCAAAGGGGGATAAGTTAAAACCCATAAGCATATTAGGTACAGGGGGCCCAGAAGGGGAAAGTAGTTTTTTTAATAAATAATTTTTCCCCCTTTGGGATCAAAGGGGTTGTCAAAGAAGGGCAGAGGGGGGAGCGTAAAACCCCCCTTTAAGTCCTTTTTGGGAATACGAGTTTCACGAAGGTCAGAAGGGAAAGACCTTACTCCATATGACCTAATAGGATACCGGGGTGTCGAAAAGGGTGTGAGTGGGAAGAAGTCAAACCCCCATATGTCGTATTAGGATACAGGGATGCCACAAAAGGTCTGAGTGGAGAGCTGTTGAACTACCCCAGTATAATAACGGGGGGGGGGCGCTATAACAGGATTGTGTTATAGTGGTTTAATCATCCTCATTAACAGCACCTTATGGCCTATCAGATTATCTGGATGAATAGACGGTTATGGTACAGTTTATGATATTGTGTGTGTGTATGTATACATATGCAGTGATCCTGCTTGATTTTCCTTCCAGTGGAGACCATCCTTGGACTGACTGGAGCCACTATGGGGAGCATGATCTGCTTCATCTGCCCTGCCATCATCTATAAGAAGATCCACAAGAAGGGCCTAACATCTCAGGTCTGTATTCCACCATCGCATAGAAGTGAGTCGAGTATACACGGCCTGAGAAGACGGCACAATACAAAATGTGTGGAGCAGTGTCTTGTTAGCTAACTCAGGTCACCATGTAGTACAGATGTTACAGCCAGGCTCGCCAACGCCTTATAATTCTGCCAACGAGTAGTTAATTGCAGCAGTTCAGGAAGCCCTCGGCCTTGACTGGCTTAGTTAAGAGCCACAGAGAGGCAGGAGTCCGCGCGCAGGCAAGCGGAAGTTGAAAAGGGCAAATTATCAAGGGCTGTGAAGAGATGAGAACCTGCGATTGTCCCTTTAATTCTTGGCGGCCCTCAATTCCAGCTGACAACGGGATCGCTTGGTGACCCCTAAAGGCCAGCGACACCTGGATCCTGGTGAGGACCCTCGGGGAGAGCAACACGTTGAGCAGGCAGACTTGTAAAGTTTCTCAATGTGAAATGCAGTCATTAAGGGGTTGTCTGCTCGAGAAATTCTCCACTTTGAACAATCCTTACTTGTTAGAAGGGTTTAGGAACAATAAGCTGATCACACGTTGTACCTCTGCTGGGACTCCAGGTGATCAGCTGTAGTCTGTGAAGAAAACCTGTCAGTAAGTCCTTTATTTCCTTGCAGTACTCCAACTTAAAGGGGGTGTCCACTTTATATTGATTTTATTTATTATGTATATGTAAGCAAATCATACAAATTTCTATACATATATATGTATTAAAAAATCTGCTCCTATAACTTTTTTCCCCCCTTTATATCAATGTGATAGGCCCCCTATCTAAAAAAAAAAAAAAAAAAATGGTACAGTCCACAATCCTGTTTTAGTAATGGCTCCCATGGAGTAATTGTATGGACTACACAGGTCATGTGACCCTGGTATGGAGGAGCAGAACTTCTCCAGTATTACTCCCTCCAGCAGTGTCTTATCATGTGACCCTGGTATCCAGGTAACAGTAGTGTATGGAGGAGCAGAACTTCTCCAGTATTACCACCTCCAGCAGTGTCTTACCATGTGACCACCACACAGGTCATGTGACCCCTGGTATCCAGGTAACAGTAGTGTATGGAGGAGCAGAACTTCTCCAGTATTACCTCCAGCAGCTTAGGGACCATGTAATAATTTATTTGCCCTGCGGAGGCGCTGCAGGGAAATTGAACACTTACTTGCTTGTTTACAGCTTAGTGCTAGGAGTTCCAATTTTGGGGCGTCCTGTGACCAGCTTATTGCTGAAGGACCCTTTTAACAAAGAAAAAGCATTGTCCAAAGTGGATGTTTTTTGCTTGTGATTCCACACTGAAATGATAGAATCGCTTTGCTGAATCAGAAGTGAACCTGCACTTCTCTATGAGGGAATTGGTTAAACAAAATTCCCCCCGAAACCTTAATAACTTGTGTGCACTCAGAGCACATGAAATGTCTCTTATCTCACGACTGAAGTAAAATTTATTGACCAGTGTATTTAGAAAAAGTCTTCAATTACCTGTCCCTTCATGTTGAAAGCTAATTTTTGTAGCCGAAATTACAGTAATCCATAGTTCTCTATGAGAACTATGGGTTACGCCTCCTCTCCCCGCTCATACAAGATGATCGTATTGTACTCGCGGGGAGATAAGTGACATGTCAATTACTAGCAGCGAATACGTGCTGCGAGTAATGCATGTCTATGGGGCCGGCCACCCCCACCCCTCCGCCGCGGGAGTACATGCGTATTAACGCGAGCTCCCGAAAGACATGATGTACTGCCTGTGAACATAGCCTAACAAAGCAGAGAATATTCTGACAGGACTTCTTAAGTGACAGTGCGAGTCCTGCTTTCCCCACCCACATGCAGTGATTGACAGCTTTCCCTGCATCGTCATATGTACATAGTAAACTGTCAATTACTCTGTGTGGGCGGGGTGAGCAGTACTTTCACTTTCTGTTTTAATACATTATTTGTGTTTTACTTACAAATTCTGCTCCAAATCATAGAAAGTTATATATTACAGCGCTCCGCTTCTCTCCCTCCATCATGGCAGCATAAACCCTTTAAAGGTATGAATAGTAGCATTATTTATCAAAGAATCCACTTAGTAGTGACAGATAACAACAAAACCCATCAATTTGTTACAGCCCATAAAAAATAGTATTTTATACCTCAGCAGAAATGTTTAAAATATTGAGGAACTGAAAGGCAAAGCATAATTAGAAAGTAATATATTCATTGTATCTTTAAAGGTAGGTTCACTTTGCATTATCACAGACCTTTGCCCCCCTTTTGTGGCATGTGCCTGTGAAGCTTGTAGGTTGGCATTTCGGGCAGCTTGGTAGCAAGGCTCCCAGCATGCTGAACGTGCCTATGTGCTCCAGTGACCTTATTTTACCTTCACCTCCCATTTACAGCCAAGTAGCAGCTATACAGGGTAAAGGGAAACCACAGCCAGAGTCTTAGGAAATTTAGGTCAGTGCACTAATGGCGCTCAGGCCGGGGTGCACCATGGGAGGGCAGAACGACGTAACATGCAGCGAGAATAGGAATCCCAAAGGAAACGCTAACGGCAGCGATTAACCCTTCGTAGGTTAAATAGAGTTGGTTCAGGATGTCTGCTCCTTTGCTGCGGGATGTAGATGACATTGGGCCGGGAGGTGCATCCTGTGTTGTCAGATCATCCATGTGGCTTCCTGGAACAGATTAAATGCTATGGCCCCAGGCCCCGAACGCTCAACGGTGCAGATGGGCGAGCCGGACTGCCTTACGGTGCCCGAGATTTCCAGGAGATAGAGCCCTGGTTTTTGAAATGGGTGAAGGTCTGCACATAAGGGGCCGTTTACACGGCAGTGGACAAATACCGGCTGGTTTGCCGGCCGGTATTTGTCCTGTTTTGCGGCCGTCCAAGCGGCCGCAGGGGGGACGGCTTTTCTCCGCGATGAGCAGAGAACAGCCCTCCCCCTCCCATTGAGATGCACATGTTCCGTCCAGAAACCGGACGGAAGATTGTGCATGTTCAATGTTTTGTCGCCGGTCCGCCGGCGACAAAACCGCCGGGCGGAAAACCCGTGCAGTGGGGACTGCTGCACGGGTTTTCCATAGAGCACAATTGTGCTCATTTTCGGCCGGTTTTTCAGGCGGTCTGAAAAACCGCAAACCGGCCGAAAACCCGTGCAGTGGGGACATGCCCTAACAGCGCCACCAGTTTGTCGTGTGTCATTACTATATACATGCATGTAGTTACACAGTTGAGTCACGTTATTATGACCACTCTGATAACCAGAGTAATGTGCAGCCTGGACAGCAGGTAGACGGGCTGGCAGTGACTCTATAAGGTCTTGGTATGTTGTCACAGGTATCTGGAGCCAACTGCATCCCACGCTGCTGAAAGGTCCATAGAGCCAACACCACCAGCCAGGGGCCCCACCGCTGTTGGAGGGGCCATAGAGCCAACACCACCATCCAGGGGTCCCACAGCTGCTGGAGGGTCCATAAAGCCAACACCACCATTCAGGGGCCCCACAGCTGCTGGAGGATCCATAGAGCCACACCCAACCAGGGGCCCCACAGCTTGCTGGAGGGTCCTAGAGCCAACACAAACCCTCCAGGGCCCCACAGCTGCTGGAGGGTCCATAGAGCCAACACCACCATCCAGGGGCCCCACAGCTATTGGAGGGTCCATAGAGCCAGCACCACCATCCAGGGGCCCCACAGCTGCTGGAGGATCCATAGAGCCAACACCACCATCCAGGGGCCCCACAGCTGCTGGAGGGTCCATAGAGCCAACACCACCATCCAGGGGCTACGCACCATAGCCAAAACCAGGCCCAAGCTGCTGGAGAGTCCATAGAGCCAACACCACCATCCAGGGGCCCCAAAGCTCCCGGAGATCATAGAGCCAACACCACCATTCAGGGGCCCCACAACTCCATCGAGCCATTACCCCCATTCAGGGGCCCCACAGCTGCTGGAGGATCCATAGAGCCAACACCACCATCCAGGGGCCCCACAGCTGCTGGAGGATCCATAGAGCCAACACCACCATCCAGGGGCCCCACAGCTGCTGGAGGGTCCATAGAGCCAACACCACCATCCAGGGGCCCCACAGCTGCTGGAGGGTCCATAGAGCTAACACCACCATTCCATCGGGGCCCTCCCACCACAGCATGCTGGAGGGTCCATAAAGCCAACCCACCATTCAGGGGCCCCACAGCTGCTGGAGGATCCATAGAGCCAACACCACCATCCAGGGGCCCCACCAGCTGCTGGAGGTCCATAGAGCCAACACCACCATCCAGAGGGACCACAGCTGCTGGAGGATCCATAGAGCCAACACCACCATCCAGGGGCCCCACAGCTGCTGGAGGGTCCATAGAGCCAACACCACACTCCAGGGGCTGTCATCTGCAGGTGGCGCTTCAGTTCTCCATGTTTTTGCATGGGTATTAATTGCAGATTTTGCCGCCACTGAGTGAAGGCTTGTTGTGTTTTTTGCTCACCTGAGCCTCTCTTCTCTTACATCCAGTTTATCTTTGGAGTTGGCCTTGTGATTCTGGTGATCAGCACTTATGCGACTTTGACCGTCCCAGAGGAGCCGCCTGCACCAGTCAAATCAGATCTACAGGACAGAGAAGGGATAAAAGAGCCAGAGCTGGAGCAGAACATTCTCAAAGTATCAGGTAAGCTTAACCAAGCATTTGCTTCCATGCTAAACCTTTGCTAGAGATGATACTTAGATGATAGGGTAGTCCCACCTCATAAATAGTGACATAATGGTAGGATATGGTCAGTTGGGATCTGACCTCTGGAGCCCTACCCACAAAAAAACCCCCCCCCCCCCCCCGGGGGGGGGGGGCCCCCCAAAAAAAAGGAAAAAAAAAAATTTTGGGGGCCCCCACCAGGGGGCCCCCCCGGGGGAAAAAAAGGGAAAAAAAGGGGGGCCCCCCCCAAAAAAACCCCGGGGGGGAAAAAAAAGGGTTTAAAAGGGACCAAACCCGGGGGCCCCCCCCCCCCCAAAAAAAAAAAAAGGGGGTTAATTTCCCCAAAAAAAAAAAAAAAAGGGGGGGTTTGGGAAGGGGGGGGGTTAAAAATCCCCAAAAAGGGGGGGGTTTTTTGGGGGGGTTTTTTTGGGGAAAAAAAAGGGGGGGGGAAAAAAACCAAAAAAAACAAAAAAAAAAAGGGGGGGAAAACCCCCCAAAGGAAAAAAAAAAGGGGAAAGTTTGGGGGCCCCCCGGGGGGGGGGGGAAAAAAAAGGGGGGCCCCCCCCAAAAAGGGAAAAAAAAAAAAGGGGGGGGGGCCCCCCCAAACCCCCCCCGGGGGGGGGGGGAAAAAAAGGGGGGGGGGGGGGGGGAAAAATTTTTCCCCCCCTTTTTCCCCCCAAAAAAAACCCCCCGGGGGGGGGGCCCCAAAACCCGGGGGGCCCCCCCCCCCCGGGGGGGGGGGGGGCCCCCCCCCCGTTGGGGGGAAAAAGGAAAAAGAGGGAGGGAGGGGGAAAAAAAAAAAAAGGGGGGGAAAAAAAAAAATTTTTTTTAAAAAGGGGGCCCCCGGGGGGCCCCAAAAAAAAAAGGGGGGGCCCCCAAAAAAAGGGGGGCCCCCCCCCCCCCCCCGGAGGCGGGGGGGGGTGGGAAAAGGGGGCCCCGGGGGAAAAAAAAAGGGGGGGGGGGCCAAAGGGGGCCAAAACCCGGAAACCCCCCCCAAAAAAGAAAAAAAAAGGGGGGGGGAAAAAACCCCAAAATTGAAAAAAAAAAATTTTTTTTCCCCCAAAAAAAAATTTTTTTTTTTTTCCCCCCTTTTTTTGGGGAAAAAAAAAAAAAGGGGGGTTTTCCCCTTTTAAAAAAATTTCCCGGCCAATTTAAAAAAAAAAATTTTTTTAAAAAATTGGGCCCGGGGGGGGGAAAATTTTTTTGGGGTTTTTTTTCAAAAATTTTTTTTTGGGGAAAAATTTTTTTTTTGGGGGGTTTAAATTTTAAAAAAAAATTTTAAAAAGGGGGGGTTTTTTAAAAAAGGTTGGGTTTTTTTTAAAGGGGGAAAAAATTTTTTCCTTTCCCCCAAAAAAAAAGGGGGGGGGTTTTTTTTAAAAAACCCCCCAAAAAAAAAATTTTTAAAAAGAAAAATCATAAAATTTTAAAATTTTAAAAAACCCCTTTTAAAAAAAATTTTTTTTTCCCCGGGGGGAAAAAACCCCCCTTTTTTTTTTAAAAAATTTTAAAAAAAAGGGGACCCCCTTTTTTGGGGGAACCCCAAAACCCCTTTTTTTTTTCCGGGGGGGAAAAAAAATTTTTGGTAATGGGGGGGAAAAACCCCACCCCCCGGGGGTTTAAAAAAAAAAATTTTCCCAAAAAATTTTTTTTAAAAAAAGGGGGAAAAAAAAATTTTAAAAAAGGGTTTGGGGGGGGCCCCCCCCCGGGGAACCCCTTAATTTTTCCCTTTTTAAAAAAAAAAAAGGGCCCCCCGGGGGGCCCCCCCTTTTTTAAAAAAAACCCCCCAAAATTTTTTTTGGGGGTTTTTTGGGGGGGGAAATTTTTTTTAAAATTTTTTTTTTTTAAAATTTTTTAAAAAAAAAAAAATTAAAAACCCCTTTTTTTTTAAAAAATT
>JAODAL010081197.1:0-11989 GCA_025379985.1 Phyllomedusa bahiana | reverse complement strand
TTTTCCCTTTTTCCAGGAATGGGAGAACGGGAGGGCGAGTGAAGGACTTAGCACGCAGCACGGACATCCCCGGCTTATTCGCACCTGCTTGAAGGCTCTTCGCCGGTGGGGTCGGGGGATGTGGGAGATCAGGACTCGTCGGGGAAAAGGTCCTCGACATGGGGCCCTATTGCCCATTTCCAAAAGCCGCTGGCCCTCAGGGATTCCAGGTAGGGACCTTGGGTGGGCCTTGTTTTTTTAAAAAACAAGGGGCCCCTAAAAAGTTGTGGGACTTGGGCCCGGCACTGCTTTCACGGGGGTTGTACGTCGGGGACAACTTGAAGTACGAAACTCCGAGGAGCGGGGTTGTCCTGGGGGGAGGTGGTTCCGTGCGGGAAAGCATGGACCATTTCTTACTTCAATGTCCCTTCAACATAGGGTATATCAACTGGTAGGGGTTTTTTCCTTTCCGGGGTGGAGAGACCTGGGGCCAACCTTTCCCTATCCGGAGTGGGCCTAAATGGCTTCAAGAACCTTGGGGGGTCGGGACCCGTGTTCACTTTCCCCATCGTAGCCCAGGTGGTGAAGTATTACAGGAATGCCGGTGTTCGTGTCCACCCAGCAGAAAGCCCTTTCCCTGAGGGAGAGTACTTAGGAAATCATGGTGCCTGGGAAAATCAGATCTTTGGAGGGGGAAAGAGGGGGGTGCTGAAAGGGCTGCCTTCTGTAAAGGGGCTTCCCCTTTAGAGTCCCCTAGTCTGGACACCTCCCATTCCCGGTTTTGGGCTGGCAGGACCAGTGATTTTGTTTTGTTTTTTGGGCCCGCTTAAAAGTAAGGGCTTACAGGCCCCAAAACCTGCCCCCATTAAAAAACCCTGCAAGTTAGTTGTTTTGGTTTTATGGGAAAAGGGGGGGCCCCATTCGCGGTTCGCGTGCCTTGTTGGTGGGGTGGGGTGGTGTGGGCGAATCGTTTCGGGGGCCCCTTGCCCTGGGGGGTGGGGAGCTCTGGGGTGTCAGCAGCTCGGGCCTGGCAGCTGGTGGGGGCTATTGGGACTGGGTTGGGGGCGTTTCTGGGGTGACTATGCCTAGTGGGGTGGGGAGGGGTGTCTGGGAGTGGTGCGCCGGATGCTGGTCCATGCTACCGGGTGGCAGGGGTGGTGTGGATCGTGTGGCGAGCTCCCTGTATTGTTGAGCAGGTATGTTGGTTTCATGAAAGACTTGGTTTCTTTAGATTTTGTGCAATACTTTATATAAGTATATAGTTTGAAGCGTGTATATAATTGTATATAGGATATGTTTAGGTAGTGGGGTTTTCTTTTGGGGCTCTAGTTAGGTTGGGAGGGGGGTTGGGGGGTTACCGCCACGAAGGACGAAGGGGTGGACTTCATGAGGGTCGTGGCGGGCCCTAAGGCAGATAGCCTGGTTTTCTTTGTTGGATTTTGTAGTATTTTATGTGTAAGTATGATGTAAATAAGTGTGTTAGTTAGAAGGGGTTTTCCGGGGTTTAGTGAGGTGGGGAGGGGGATTTGGGGGAAACCACTACGAGAGACGGAGGGGTGGACTCTGTAAAGGGTCGTGGTGGTCCCTAAGGAAAAAAAGCCTGATTTCTTTTGGTTTTCTTTGTTAAGGGACATTTTTTGGACATTTTTTTGGACATTTTGGACATTGAAGTATGCAAGCTAGTCATTAAGTCATAATAATATAAAATATAAAAAAAAAAAAAAAAGTTTGCACTATGTGTGGAGTGAATGCACGGGTAGTTCGCCTGAGGTGATGGGGTATGGATGGCTGTGTGTTAGCCGAGTGTTGTGTGTGCTTTAGGTTCGATATAAGGTGTATATAGGTGTATATAGGTGTAAATAGGTTTAGTCTGGACCAGCTTAGGCAGGCAGTTTATTTTTCCCATTATTGGGTAAAATTTCTGTTCCGTTCTATTTTTGCCCAGAATGGGGAGTTTTTAGTTTTGCCTGGGTGGCTAAGCCTTGTTTTTCGTTATATTTGAGCCAAGTAAGCTGGACTTCCATGGACATTTGATGCCGAGTTAGGCTAATTTTTGTTGGACATTTGTTTCTGATTGATGTTTGATATTTTCGTTACGTGTATGGCTATGTATTTAAGCTTTTAGTGTAAATTAGAGTTCCAAGAAACGTTATTTTCGCACGCGCACATATATATACATTTTTCCTGTAGCTTAATTCACAAGATAAGGTAATTTACACTTTTATCTTTTTGTTGTAGGGCGTAGTGTAGTAAAAAATAACACTGCATTGTAAGGAAGTTACAAAGCTGGAGGTAGTGTTGGGGTGGGCTCAATTCTTTGGGCGCAATTCACATCCAGGGGTTAATTAAGGCTTGTTATTCAGCTGTGGTGACTCAATAGAAACGCCTTTTTCACCGCCTAAATTTTATACATTTTTCCCTGTAGCCTCAATTCACCGCACAACAGGTTATATTACATTGTATATATCTTGTTGATGTGGCTAAAAAAAACGGCCGCATTGTATACACGCTACAAAGCTAGTTAGTGTGTGGTGGCTCATTTTTCTTTTGCGCAATTTACAATCCAGGGGTTAACTAAGTTTTTTTCGTGCAGTTGCAATCAGTAAAGAACTTTCTTTTCACCGCAGCGCAGAAGAAATTCTGTAGCAATTATTCATATCCGAGGGTTAATTTTGCCTTTACATTCAGTAAATACACAGAGTTTTTTAAACTGGCACATACAAGTCAATTTTTCATGCCCTTTGTGGAGCGCAAATTTATATCCAAGGGGTACCAAGTTCTTAGTGGGTTCATTTGAGTACGCAAATACAGGGTGTGTATTTTTCATTACAGATATACTTCATCTCTAATCAGTGTTGTTAACTTTTAGGAAAAACAGTATGTCAGACAGAGAGTGTGCAGGCTCTTCGGCCGTGCAAGTCGCAGAGGCACAAATATTCTGGAGCAGTACCCCAGGTCGCAAGCACAGCAAGGGGACGTCGGCAGCAGGGTACTACTCGATGAGGCAAACTGCCGTGTCATCATAGCGACGTGTGGCTGACTTGCAACACAAGGGTTCTTGATTGGTGACCTAGGTATTCCGTCACGCGATTCTCCCAGATGACATCTGACAACAAAGCCAGAGTCGGTGGGATACGTACTCAGAATCAAACATTAGGTTGTTGGCATGGCCCTGGGAGGGGTCAGCGGCCTCACCTGTCAGCTCACCCGCCTCGTACCCATCCGGTGTTTCCTTAGACACGGAGATCGTTACTATGTGGTATGGAGCTAAGAGCACTATATTGCGAGGAATGAATACAATTTTGATGTGGAGGGCAGTCAGCAAGCTACTTTTGGCGAGCGAAGAAAATTGGGCCCAATATCCCTCCTGCTTCTTGCAGTAAGGCGGCAAAGTATAGATGTTTGAGATGTGGCATGGGAGTCATGTTGTGAGGGGTCAGCTCACTTGCATAACTGACGCGGGTGATGTGGACAGACAAGTGACGATTGAAACACAAATAGATGGTGATTGTAGTGGACCGATCGCACTTGGAGCAGGGTGAAGCAAGGGCTACATCATCGTCAGGAGATGAAGGAGTCAGTTGCGCGTCAGGCAGCGGCGCAGCCTGCCAAGTGGGTCGGGGTTGTGGCCGTGAGTACAGCAGGATCAGCAGCAGTAGTTGATAAAGGTCGCGGAGCCAAGCAGGGCATCCACGGGGTAAAAAAACCGGCTTGGCAGGGCCGCAAGAAAGTAAGCGCGGCACAGGGGGACGTCCTCAGGATGGGCAGACGGCGGGTAGTAGTCACTCAGTGCGGAGCGTTGGGGTAAAATCGATACTAGGCGGTGTAGGCTGTTCTTTGGCTAAGGACACGGAGGAGGACGTATTGGGTATATGTAGAATCTGGGTTAGAATGAAGAGTGAGCGGGGCCAGGGAGACTAAGTTGGCACCAGGCCCTGAGTCAACTACATGCAGAGTCACCATCCGGTGTGCCTGGAGAGAGGTAGTGGCTCAGTTGTGGTGGTCATCCCCCCGCCCATGCCGCCGCAGCAACAGCTAGCAGCAGGGACAGTGGCTCGCTTTGAAATTGCAGCCAGTCAAGGATCACCATACTCTGACAGAAGGGGAGCTGTTTACTCTTTGACATCATCTCAAGGTCCAGATGCCCCGTTTCCCGCTACTAATGGGGGGCCAGCAGTTTTAAAGCAGGCAAATTGGAAAAGAAAAAATTTACCCTTTCCAAACCCATCCAAATTGGGCAAAAAGGACCTTTACTCCTTCCAAGTTGTTGGTCTGAAAGTCCCCCCTTTTCCCAAATTGGTATTGCCCCGGGCAGAGAACTAATGGCTTGGGGCCGAGCCGAGATGGAGATTTCCCAACCCGGGAATTTTCCCTTTTTCCAAAAAAGGAAATTTCCCAGCATTTTTCTAAATTGTGAAACAAAGGTGGGCCAGCCCCTTGAGTTACGGTTTTTTCCCAAGGTGCACGAAAGCGCGGACGTCTGGGCTGTAACTACGGTCGGGGCCCCAGTAATGTCCTTTAGGCCCACTGGGTAAATGTTTTCCCGGCCCAGGCCCACCAAAAAAACTTGGACGGGAGACGCCCCTTTTTTCCTCCTCGTTTAAAACCTGCGCCTTTCCTGGGGGGCCAAAATGTCCGCCTCCTCCTCCCCCCAAACCACCCCCAAACCATCTCAGCCTCCCAAGTACTGTTTTCCATCATCCCAAACATTTTTTGGGCACAGCGGGTGCCCACGCAGTTCTACTCCTGGTTGTGGGCAACGAAGCCCAAAAGGGGGTAGGAACTGCTCCGCTTTCATGAACAAGAAATCGTGTGTGGGCTTTACCGCGCCAATTTGCAAATCAGAACCAGGGTGACGGAAAAAGGAAGGAAATGGTGTCCGCGCTGCACTGAGGAGGGGATGGTCCATGCACCCTTTTATGGTGAAGGGTTTTTCAATCTGGTTGTAAAAAGGTTCCTGAAGTTTTCCCAACCGATCTTCGAAATTCTGAAAATGGCCAGGAAACTTGAATTTAAAACACCCAATTCCTCCCAAAGCCGGGAAAACCCCCTCCTCGAGTTGCGGGGGCCAAAACCCCCCTCCCCCCAAAAACACTCTGATATGCGATTTTTTCCCACCCTTTTAAAATTCCGGCCTGCACATGTTGGACGCCCTGTATGAACAGAAAAAAGGCCCCTTTAAACCCGATTTTTTGATGATCCAGGGGGGGGACAGGATTTCCCCTGTGTAATTTTTGATGAAGGGAAAAGTGGCGGGCTCAGGGCTTTGAAACCGGGCCGTTTGTTGGGGCCTTCGAGGAGGCCAGTTATTTGTCAGTCGCCGGGACTAGGGGATGAATAACGTAAATTCCCCAAAACTGCTTCATGCCCTGGAACAGTGCGGGAAAAATCTGTCTGGGGGGGGGACTGGAGACGTTGGGACTACTTTCTGCGGCCACATGAGTCCGCTGGGGACTGAAATGGAGGAGGAGGGGACATTGGAGCAGAAGCATTGCCCTTGGTTTGAAATGGTAGTTTTTTCTCCCCCAGGTGACAAGAGAGGGGGGACAGGGCAGCTGAAAGGAAAGGGTAGATGGAGATGAGGAAGACGAGGCAGATGCCCCGGGCAAGCACCGGGGCGGGTTTCCCAGTGGAATGGAGGCAGGGGGCCCCCCCGGAGTCACTTTTGCAGCTGGCCTGCAGCATCCCTTTTTTCCCTTTGGTTTGTGAAACCCCGAATAGTCAGCACCCGGCAGAGGATAACTTCGGGGCTCCCCCCCTTTTTGGGAAACCCTCGAAAACCGGTCCAAAAGGGGACCCTTTTTCCCAGCAAATTGAGAGGGAAAAAACAAATAAAATTTACTATGGGGAAATCCCCCGACCCCCGTTGGCCCGCCCCTTGTGCGGCCCATCGTCCCTCCTCTAAAGGGGTCTCCCGGGGGGGGGTTTTTAAAGCGGTAAAGGGAACTACGGGCCGCGGCTCCCGGGGGAAGGTGGGGGGGTCGGACCCAGTACCAGCCCCTTTCAGCAGCAACCTAAGTTTTGGAGTCACGGGGGATGAGCATTTTTCCTTCACCCCCCTTTATTTGAGGGGGCATTTCCAGCAACAGCAGCAGCAGGAACCGGGAGCGGGAACCCTGAAACCAACGGGGTGGTGGCCTATTTGGGAACAGCACTCGGCCCCCCAGTTAGGATCCGCGGGATTTAATGGGCGCCAAACTGGATGTGGGGCCCGCAACTTGCCAAGTTTGCAGTGGAGAAGCTGTCCCCCCCGGCCCAGTAGTGTGGCATCGAGGGGGTTTGTTCGGTGCGGGGGGGGCCTTCTTTACCCCGGGGAAAGAACCCGCTTCCCCGGGGAAATGGGGAACGACTGACCTTTGTCAAGAGGAACCCGGCGTAGATCGGCCCAGGATTTTCCACAACCAATGCCTTAGGGTCAGTCTAGTTTAAGCCATGACGCCCCCAACCCAAACGTAGAAAAAGAGCTGGGTTCAAACTCCCTGCCCCAGGTACTATTCTGATGCCCCAAACCTGCCTGATGCCACACATCTGCGGGCCCAGTTTCTCCATCTCCCAAAACCATCCTTTACCGGGGATTGGTATTCCCCAACCCCCTCCACACTCTGTCATTTTTGCCATTTGTCTGACCTTATGCTGCTGCTGTGGCTGCTGTCGTGACCCCCAAACACTTTTGTCATTTGTCCCCACTCCTGACCTCATCCCGTTGCCCTGCCGACTTCCCTCCACTCTCTGTCATTGTGCCACTCTGTGGCCCTTTTTCCCAATTTTTGCCACCTCCAGAATGGGGATTGTGCACTTTCGACCTCGGGATCTGCTGTGGCTGTTGCCGTGACCTAGACACTGTTCACGGTGCCATCTGGGTTTTTAAATTCCCTTTTTTTTCCCACCTCCAGAATTCATTGTGCCACGGTTTGGCCCTAAAGCTGCGGCCCCCCGGCACCTCCACTCTCTGTCATTGTGCCACTCGTGGCCTACTACTGTTTTTTTCCCCCTCCAGAATGTCTTTGTCCCCACTGTCGGGCCTCATGCTGCTGCCCCGTGACCTACACCTGTGTTTTGGGCCCCCTGTCGGGACCTCTGGGGTGTGTGGCTGCTGCCCTGACCTAAAATTACTCTGTAAATTGTCCCACTGTTGCCCCCCCCCCCCCCCCCCCCCCCCCCCCCCCCCCCCCCCCCCCCCCCCCCCCCCCCCCCCCCCCCTCCCACACCCCCCCCCCCACCCCCCCCCCCCCCCCCCCCCCCAAACCCCCCCCCCCCCCCGCCCCCCCCCCCCCCCCGACCACCCCGCCCCCACCGCCCGATACCCCCCCCCCGCCCCCCCCCTTTAGCTGTGGTGCTGCCGTGCCAAACAACTCTTTTCATTGTGCCACTGTCTCCCCAAATTCTGCGGCTGTGGCTGTTGCCTTTTAATTTTAACCATTTGTGTCATTGTCCCACTCTGTGGCCTACTCCTGTTTTTGCCCCCTCCAGAATGGGTTTGTGCACGCCTGCCCTCATGTCTGCTGGGGCTGCTCCCGTAAATTTCCACACTTTTGTCATTGTCCCACCGTCCCTCTCCTGTTTTTCCCAACCTCCAGAATGTGATTGTGCTACGGGCTTGCCTCTTTGCTGCTGCTGTGGCTGCTGCCGTGCCCTTTCCACCTTTTGTCTTTGGGGCCACGGGTCTGCCTCATGCTGCGGGCTGTGGGGGCTGCCGTGACCTCCACACTGGGGCTTTTGCCATGTCGGGACCTCTTTGGCTGCTGCGGGCTGCTCCCGTAAACCTACCCCACTTTTAAATTTTTCCCACTGTCTGACCCTCATGCTGCTGCTGTGGCTGCTCCCTTTACCTCCACACTTGTAATTGTCCCACTGTCTGACCTATGTGCGGGCCTGTGGCTGCTGCGTGACCTCCCATGTTTTCATTGTCCCACCCCTGGGGCCCCAAACCCCTTTTGTTTTTGCCCCCCCGAATTTTCATTGTCCCACTGTCTGACCTCATGCGCGGTTTGGGGCTGCTGCCGGACCCTACAGTGTCTTTGGGCCCCCACTCTGGGGCCCAAATTTCCTTTTTTGCCACCTCCAAAAAGTCATTTTTCCCCACTGTTTGCCTCATGCTGCTGTTTGTGGCTGCTGCTGTGCCCTACACACCTGTCATTGTCCCCTGCTGACCCCCATGCTCCCTACTTGGATTTGCCGTGCCCTTTAAAAACTGTGTCATTGGGCCACTGCTACCCCCATGCTTGCTTGGCTGCTGCGTGACCTCCAAAAATGTGTCATTGTCCCACCTGTTGCCTACTCCTTTTTTTTGCACCTCCAGAATGTAAATTTTTGCCACTCCCTAAACCTTTCAGGGCTGCTGCTGTGGTTTGCTCCCCGTGCCCTTTCCAACTGTGTCATGTCCCACTCTTTTTGCCAACCCCGTTTTTCCCAAACCTCCGGGAATTTTGATTGTGCTATTTGCTTGCCCTCATCTGCTCCCGGTTGGCGGCTGCCGTAAACCTCCACACTCTTAATTTGTGCCACTGTCTGACCTCATGCTCCCTGCTGTGGCTGTCCCCGGACCTCCACACTGTTTCTTTGGGCCACTGTCTGACCTCATGCTGCTGCTGGGGCTGCTGCCGTAAACCTACACACTTGTCATTTGTGCCACTGTATTTCATGCTGCTTCTGTGGCTGCTCCCCGGTGACCGAAACACTTTGCCCTTTGTGCCATTTGTCGGGACCCTCATGGGGTTGCTGTGGCTGCTCCCCGTGAGTTAAACACTGTTTCATTTTCCCATTTCTGGGGCCTACCCTTTTTTTTCCCACCTCCAAAATTTGTCATTGGCCACTGCCCTGACCTCAGTGCTGCTGTGGTTGCTGCCGTGCCCCCACACACTGTGGCATTGTCCCAACTGTCTGACCTCATGTTTCCCTGTGTGGCTGCGGGCCGTGCCCTTACACAATTTGTCATTTCCCACTCTGTGGCCACTCCTTTTTTTTGAAACCCCCAGAATGTGTTTTGTCCCAAATGCCTGCCCTTTCATGCTGCGTGGCCTCCCAAATTGACCCCCCAACATTTGTGCCCATTGTCCCCAATTTTTGGCCTATTTTTTTTGCCACCCCCGAAAAATGTCATTGTGCCACGTTTTGACCCCCATGCTGCTGCTCCCCGTAAACCTACACACTGTGTCATTGGGCCACGGGTCTGACCTCTTGTGTGCGGGGGGGGGGGGGGGGGGGTGGCTGCCCCCGGGCCTACACACTTTGTAAATTGTCCCACTGTTTTGACCTCATGCGGGGCTGTGGTTTGGCTGCCTTTGCCCTACACATTTTTTCATTGTGCCACTGTCTGACCTCTTCTCCCGCTGTGGCTGTTGCCGTGCCCTCCACCCCTGGTCTTTTGTCCCAACCTTGGGGCCTACTCCGTTTTTGCCCCCTCCAAAATTTATTGTGCCATTTGCCTGCCCCCTCTTTCTGTGTTTTGGGCTGCTCCCGTGACATCCACACTCTGTCTTTTGTGCCACTGCCCTGACCCCCTGCTGTTTGTTTGGGGGCTCCCGGGCCTTTGGACCTACCACTATGTAAATTTTGGGGGGTTTTTTCCTGACCCAGGCTGTTGCTGTGGTGCTGCCTTTTAAAACTTAAAACCACTCTTTTTTTGTCCCCACTGTCGGGCCTCATGTGTTTCCCTGTGGTTGCTGCTGTGCCCTTTTCCACACTTTTGTCATTGCCCCACTTTTTGGCCCTACCCCTTTTTTTTGGCCAAAAACCTCCAGAATGTGATTGTGCCACTGCCTAAACCTCATGCGGGCGGTGTGGCTGCTGCCGTGACCCCCCACACTGTTTTCCATTGCCCCAACCTGTGGCCTACCCCTTTTTTTTGGCCACCCCGGGAATGCTTTTGTGCCACGTATAAATTTCCTTGTGCTGCTGTGGTGCTGCCGTGACCTACACACTGTGTCATTGTCCCAAGGGTCTGCCCTCATGCGCTGCGGGGGCCTCCCTGCCTTTGGCCCCTTCCACACTGTGTCATTGCCCACTCGTGGTACCCCTGTTTTTTGCCACCCCCAAGAATGTAAATTTTTGGCCACTCCCTGCCCTTTTTCTGCTGCTGTGGTTTTCGCTGGACACCCACACTTTTGTCATTTTTGCCCTGTCTGACCTCTTTCTGCGGGTGTGGCTCCCTTGCCTTTGACCTCCAAAATTTTGGTCATTGCCCCCACTCGGGGCCCTACTCCTGTTTTTGCCACTTCCAAAAATGTCTTTTGTGCCCCAGTCTAAACCTCTTTCCTGCTGCTGTGGCTGCTGCCGTGCCCTTACACACTGTGCCCTTTTGCACTGTCTGACCTCATGCGCTGCTTTTGGCTGTTTGCCTGACCTGCACACTGTGCCCCATTTCCCACTCTGGGGCCCTACCCTTTTTTTTGCCACCCCCAGAATGTGTTTGTGCCATTTGTCTGACCTCATGTTTGTTTCTGTGGTTGTTTCAGTGACCTCCAAACGTGTCATTGCCCCCCACTCTGTGGCCCCTACTCCTTTTTTTTCCCACCTCCAAAAATGTGTTTGTGCCCTGCCTAACCTCATGCTTCTGCTGTGGTTTGCTCCGTGGACCCCCAACACTGGTAAATTGTCCCACTCTGTGCCTATTTCCTGTTTTTCCCAACCTCCAAAATGTTTTTTGTGCCACTGTCTAAATCATGCTTCCCGGGCCCCGCACCCCCACTCTCTGTCGTTGTCCCAAATCAGGGGCCCAAACTACTGTTTTGCCCCTCCGGGTTTGTCATTGGGGCCAATGCCCTACCTCTTGCACTGCTCCCTTTTGAACCTACACACTGGGGTCATTGTCCACTGTCTGACCTCATGCTGTGCTGTGGCTGCTGCCCGTGCCCTACACACTGTGCATTGTCCCACTCTGGGGCCTTTTTCCTGTTTTTGCCCCCTCCAAATGTCATTGTGCCACTGTCTAAACCTAAAGCTGTGCTTGGCTGCTCCCCGGTGACCTACACACTGTGTCTTTGTGCCACTTCTAACCTATGCTGTGCTGGGTTTCTCCCGGGTAAACCTACACACTTGTCTTTTGTGCCACTGTTTTGCCCTCATGGCTGCTGTGGCTGTGCTTTTACCTACACACTCTGTCTTTTGTGCTACGGTCGGCCCTCATCTGCTGCGCTTTTACCTCCCACTGTTCTTTGTCCCAATCTTGGCCTTTTTCCTTTTTTTTGCCCCTCCAAAATTTGCCCTTTTGTGCCACTGCCCTGACCTCTTTGCTGCTGGGGGCGCCCCCGGTAAACCTCCCCCTTTTTTTTCACTAATTTTGCCCCCTTTGAGCTCTCAGCTTTTTTTTTTCCGCTTTTTCTGGCATGACTTTATCAGGAAAACACCCCCCGTTTCATTTTTTTGGGTCTTTTTCCCCTCTTAAGGCCCAGGGAATTTTATAGTGAAGCGATTTAAGAGGGGCGGCATTTAATGTGTGTTCATAAAAAAAACCAAACTTTGTATGAAGACCAAACCAATTTTTTTTCCCCTCTGTTTATTTAAGCATGGCACAACTTTTTCAAACAGCACCTGCAGGCTCTTTTAACCGGGAAATTTGTGTTTTTTAACGTGTTTCCCGTCCCAAAGTAATTCGGAACGAAGTTTTTTTTTGCCGAAAATCCTGCAAGTGAAGGGAACCGAATTTGGGGAAATTTCCCGCCCATCTCTTAATTATACGTTGGGAATCGGGAGCTTTGGCTTTTAAAGTGGCCTTCGGGGAAATTGGCCCCACTTCCTTTCGAAGGTGCCCAGCATCAAGTCAGGGCCCCCTTTAAATGATCAAAAGGAACCTCACCTTTTCAGAGATGCAAAAAGGGTGAATTTTCCACCCCAAAGGCACGCGGGGGCCCATTTTTTTTTAAGCTTTTTAAACTTTGTTTTTTAAACTTCAGCCTGGTTCAAAAAATGGGGAAAACCCTGTTTCCAAATCAAAAGCTTTTTTGTAAAAAAACCCCACGCATCCCAGGAGGACCCGGCCCCCTATTTTTGGGCCCAAAGGGAGCTTTTGTCT
>JAODAL010081196.1:0-11990 GCA_025379985.1 Phyllomedusa bahiana | reverse complement strand
CGTTTTTAAAATAAAAGGGGGATTTTTTTGCACCTAACAAAGAGACCTGCATTTACTCTAAAGATTGTATCCTAAAGTTCAGGTGCCCAATTCCGGGAAAATTTTTCAATAAAAACTTTAATAAAAAAACTATTCAGGCAATTTTACACTAATCTTGGTGAACTTTATCCATATTTTTTATAACTTGTCTGTGCGCCCGGGGGGGCCCCCCCCCCCGTCCCCCCCCCCCCCCCCCCGGATTTTTACAGCGGTAATCCCTTAAAATTCTCTACTAACTACAAAAATCTCCCAATTTCTCAATCTAACTAAATTGTAAGGACACACTAATAGAAAGGGGTTTCCGTGAAAAAATATAATAAATTCGCTGCTCTAACGCTGAGAGACACGGGGCTGACGGGAAACGCGTTCATTAAAAAACGAGGTCATGTGATCTTTCCACCAATCGCAACCAAAAACCACCCATCAGACTCGCACACACATCCACCCGCCATTTTTAAGGTTTTGCGGGCCCCAAAAAATGACGGAACCCGAAAATGGCGGAATTTAAAGAATGCACAGATTTTAACTAAATTATCGCATGATCTAAAAAAAACCCATCACCAAAAACTGTGCCGATTTCAACTTTGTCGATAATAATGGCTCAACACTAAACATGACACCCACCAAAATCTGCTTTCCAAAAGCCAAATAACATTCCCTCCCTTATATGTCCTGCCATGCGTCCAAACAACAGTTTACACCCACATGTAGGGTATTGCCGAACTTGGAAGAAATTGCATAACAAATTTGGGGTGCTTTTTTACCAGGATTCCTTGTAAAATGTAAACATTTTCAGATAAAATTGAAGATTGTTGGAAAAAACACATTTTTTCGTTTTCACAGCCTAACACTAAAAAACTGCACCAATTCTCAGGAATATGCTACCGCGGGCGATCAGGCACACTCACAACCCTCATAGTTTTAAGAGTGCCTTGAGAACACATTTTCTCAGTCTGCCATACCAAGATCCCTAATTGCTATCCCCCACCTTTAAGGCCATGTTCACACAGCTTAAAATGGGCCGTATTTTGGTCCGTAATTACGTGACGGAGTGCGCAAATTACGGGCTGAAAACGGCCCATTCATTATGGTAATCCACAGTTCTCATAGAGAACTAAGGATTACGTCTCCTCTCCCCGCCCGGTGAAGCCGCCGGGTGGGGAGATAATTGACATGTGAATTACTAGCCACAAATACGCGCCGCTAGCAATTTAAGTCTATGGGCCGGCGAAGTGCCGGCCCCCTGCTCAGTCCCCCGCTCTCGCCCCGCCCCCGGTCACACGGCGTAATTGCGGGGCGTAATTACGCCCTGCAAATACACCGTGTGAACATAGCCTTAGTCAGCAGCTGCCGTACAGGGAGAAGGCAGGAGGGATGGTTCCCCTCCTCCCCCTGTATGTACAGCGTCGATGTGTGCTGTACATACAGATCAGTGTCACAGGGGGAGTGACGTGCAGCTTCGCCGGGCGGGGAGATAATTACCAGTGGTGTATACGCGCCGCTGGCAATTCAAGTCTATGGGCCAGCGAAGTGCCGCCCCCCCGCTTACTCCCCCGCTCCCGCCCCGGCCACAAGGCGTAATTGCGGGGCATAATTATGCCCTGCAAATACACTGTGTGAACCTAGCCTAAACACACAGACTTCTGTCACTCCCTACACTATGGCACTCACAGGCACTTATCTGTATATAGATGTACTGTCAGGGGGGCAGGTTCACCCAATTTTTATGCAAACCACCTCATATTTATGAAACTTGGCTGGACTATTGTAAACTTAGCACTTCATACCCTTTGTCTCACCCATACACCCTAAGGCTATGTTCACACGGCTTAAAACGGGACGGGATACATCCCAGTCATTACGGTAATCCACAGTTCTCATAGAGAACTATGGATTACGTCTCCTCTCCCTGCTCGGCGAATACGCCGCGGGGGAGATAATTGACATGTGAATTACCAGCGGCGTATACGCACCGCTGGTAATGCAAGTCTATGGGCCGGCGAGGTGCCGCCCCCGCCTGCGGCCACACGGCGTAATTGCGGGGAGTAATTACGCCCTGCATTTAAGCCGTGTGAACCTAGCCTAATAGGTTGTAAGCTCTAACGAGCAGGGCCCTCACACCCTGTGTCTCATCTGTAAGGCAATGTTCACACGGCTATATGCCGACATAATTGCGGGACAGATTCGCCCGCAATTATGCCGGCTGCGTGCAGCGGGGGCTGCACCCCATAGACATTCATTATTCACGCACGTACACGCTTAAATAAGTGCTGCACTTTCTCCCCGCCCGGCGGATTCGCTGGGCGGCAGAGGAGACGTAATCCATAGTTCTCTATGAGAACTGTGGATTACCGTAATGCCTGGGACTGATTTCAGCCGTATTGGAGCGCAAATACGGCGCTCAATACGGCTGACATCAGTCCCAAAATAAGCCGTGTGAACGAGCCCTAAGTAGTTTTTTAATTGTAATGTCTGTCCTCATACCCTCTAAATTGTAAAGTGTTGCAGAATATGTTGGTGCTATACATATAAAGATTTATTATTTTATTTTTTTCTACACTTTTTTTTTTTACTTTTTTTTTTTTTTTTAATCCCATGAAGGAATAACTGTTACATTTTTTTTTACATTTAGTAATAGCATATTCATATATGCTAATACATTTAAATATTTGTCAGTCTAAACTGGCAGCAATCGGGGCAGTACACAGTGTGCCCTATCACTGGCTTTTACCAACAGCCCGGGGCTACTCCGGGTCCTCACTGAAGTGCGGGCCGCCCTGGCCTGTCCCAATCACCCGACAGACAGGGAAAGCCCTTTGAAAAAATTTTCGGTCACTGCTGCGGCAATCAAAGGGTTAAGCGCCGGGGATGGAGTTTTTTCCCCGCTCCTGGGACTTACGGGAACTGAGCTGGGAACGGGGCTTGTAGTACACCTGTTTCACATCCCCGCGCCCCGACCCGTGATTGTTACTTCCCAAGTGCTAACAATCGGCTGCAGGGGCGGGGGCAGACCCTTGATTTCACCGCCCCCCTTACATCCCGGGCCCCCTTGTCAGCAGGCCCCCCCCTTACATCCCAGGACCCCCCTTGTTTGCAGCAGGAGCCCCTTATCAGGACCCCGTGAAAGGGAGACTTGAGAAAAGGAGTCAACATAGACGGGGCCCCGTGAGAGGGACCCAAATTTGGGGTTGGAAAAAAGGGTGCCACCTTGTAAGGCCCTATAATTATTAGGGTTTTAAAATGTGTTTCCCAGCCCCCTGTTCTTGCTTAGTTTTTGGTGCCCCTGGAAAGGGGTGAAGACCCCCCAATGTTGGAAACATTTTTTATGTTTCCCACACTTTTTTCTCAGATACAATTTGTCCATTTGGCGGTAATCTTTTCCCTTCCCTATCCTTGATTATTGCTAAGCCACTTGTCATCGGGGGGATTGGAATCTATAAAAATGTGGGGGCATTGAGAATTTTACAAATGTTTCATGGTGGTGATGACCACCCAATGTGTAATACCGATCCAAATCACCTAAGGAAAAGGTAAAAAAGTATTAAAAAAAAAAGTGAAACACGAAAAATAAAATAAAACACATACACTGCTCTTTTCCCGTGTACAAATGCCAATCGACCCAAAAATAAAGTACATGTATTTGGTGTCGCCGTGTACAAAAAACAAAAACCCTTAAATATATTTAAGTTTTTTTGAACCCCTTAAAAAAAAAAAATAATAATAATTTGTTAAATTTTCTTATAATGGTACTGATGCAATTGCAAAAAAGAAAAAATTTAAAAAAAAAGCTTTTCTAGGGGCAAAATCTTTTTGAATCACTAACTCGTTGCCATTTTAAGGCCTCAACCCCCCCTAAGTCGATTGATAAGAGTTAGCAATCACTTGGGCACAGTCTTTAAGCCGGTTGCAAAGGGGCCCCAAGTCGTTGATTTAAGATTTTTGCAATCAATCCGGGACACTCAGCACTCTGTGGAACCAGGCCCCAAACCCCATTTTTGCAGCGACCCAAAGCAATTGCCAACTTTTGAAAAGAAAAACAGAGATACAGTGTTTTTTCCCGCTTAGCGCGCCGCGGCAAAAATTGCATGCCACGCCCATCTTACGGTACCACCCCCCTTTAAAAAGCCACACCCTCCCCTAACTGCATAAAGGGCTTTGGGAAGAAAGCCAGGTGTGCCCTTAAGCCGGGTATAGCCCCCCCCAAAAAAAGGGAGTGCCCTTTTCAAGAAAATCCCCCTGTAGCCAAATTAAAACCCTCTTTCCCGTAACCAAATTTGTAGCCCGGGAGATGCCCCCCCCATTGTTAGCCAGGGAATCCCCCCATGTTACCATTAATGCCCCCCCTTTTTTCCAGGTAGATCCCCCCATTGTTGGGCCCGGAGTGCCCCCCTTTTGGCCCGGTATCCCCCCATTTTGGCCAGGAGTGCCCCCCATTGTTGGCCATAGTGCCCCCCATTTTTGGCCTGGGGAGTGCCCCCCCATTGTTTGGCCAGGGGGTGCCCCCCCTTTTGGGCCCGGTATACCCCCATTGCTTTCCAGGGATCCCCCTTTGCCAGGTAATGCCCCCCTTGTTAGCCAGGGGAGATCCCCCATTTTTACCAGGTAGATGCCCCCATTGTTTGCCAGGTATGCCCCCATGTTAGCCCGGTATGCCCCCCATGTTAGCCAGGTGTGCCCCCCGCCTCCATTTTGCCAGTAACCCCCCATTGTAGCCAGGAGTACCCCCACTTACCATAAGGGCCCCCCCCCCATTTTTTGCCAGGAGTGCTCCCTTGTTGCCCCGTAGACCCCCCCAATTAGCCAGGGAGTGCCCCCATTTTCCCAATAGTACCCCCTTTAGTACCAGGTATACCCCCCCTTTATAGCCCTTTGTACCCCCCTTATGCCCCGGAGTCCCCCCATTGTACCCGGGAGTGCCCCCCATTGTTAGCCAGGGAAGCCCCCCATTAGCCCGGTTTTGCCCCCTCTTTTGCCAGGAAAATTTCCCCCATTGTGCCCTAAAACCCCCCCTTTGTAGCCAGGT
This sequence comes from Phyllomedusa bahiana, assembly GCA_025379985.1. NCBI lineage: Eukaryota > Metazoa > Chordata > Amphibia > Anura > Hylidae > Phyllomedusa > Phyllomedusa bahiana. Next base: position 6,928 of record JAODAL010081196.1, on the reverse strand, counting down.
AACCCCCTTGTAGGCAGGGAACCCCCCCCCTTGTAGCCAGACAGTGCCCCCCTAAAACTAATAAAAAAAAATAATAAAATCCACTTACCTGCCAGGGTCGTGCAGAACGGCCGCTCCAGCCGATTTCCTCAGCGTCACAGGGGAAGTGAGTGCAGCCACGGTCACTTCCTCTGTGACGCTGACATGTGTGTACGGCGCACAGTGGCGCGGACATACAGGGGGAGGAGGCAGGAGGAGCAATCCTTCCCGCCTCCTCCCTGGGTCAGGGGCCGAGGTTTGTTCCGGCGGGTTGAAGCGGGCGCAGCGCCCGCTTCACCCGCCGTGGGAACGGACCGGCGGCGCCAGAGTAGCGCACCAGCGCTACTCCGGCGCCGCGGACATTTAAAGGACCCCCGCCGCCTGCTGGCGGCGGTAGGAATGCCAACTCCCCCGGGAGGGCAGGGGGGGAACCCAAATAGCGGGACCCCCCCGCCAAAAACGGGAGAGTTGGCATGTATGGCCAATAGATGTCGCTGCAGACAAACGACCTGCACCACCCGACGTCAAAAGGCGGTGGGCGGTCGTTAAGGGGTTAAAGAATTGTCGTATTGTTCTACAGGATTATTGTCCTGATACATGCCTTTTGTTTTTCTCGATTTATGGCATCCTGATGAAGTGTTGTCAGAACACCGAAACATGTCAGGATAAATGGGGATTGCTGCATTTGTGTAAATAGGTTTCAGTGTTTATAGGAGCAGCACTGCAGATGGGGTCGCTCTTTTTCCGGGGTGGTAGCCACGTGGCATTTAGGCCAAGCAGGGTGAGGATATATTTTACATCCGGAGATACTACATGCCCTTGGATTACTACGGATGGCGGTAAGAAATTTCCATTTTACATTTATTGTTGATATTACATTATGGCCGGGTTCACATGTTGCTTTTTTGCTGCGTTTCTCCACTGCATCAAAAACACAAAGAAAATTCATGCAGCAAAAACTTAAACTCAAAGGAATGTAGCATGAACATGTTTGTTTGTCTTTTTAAATGCAGGTAGTTTTCGAATTAACTCTTGTTTAGAACACGGGTTAAATTTGGGTTAATTAAGAGAACTGTGCATTTTTGTTCTATTCTTGTTGTGGTTTATATCTGCAACATATGAACCCACCTTATATGAGCGCTTGTTCACTGATTTTTCTTGTGAGATTTTATGATTATAATGAAAAGCTCTGTTTTATTGTCCTGGACAGTTTGGGATTTTGAGGATTTGCATTCAGATGCAGATACCCTTTTGCTGTATGGTTGTTTTTGTTGTGTCACTACATACACTGACACTGTCATATCTTTGCTGACAAGGGGAATGGTAACGCCCAGTTTGTCAGTTTAGGCGAAGTTCACACGGCTTTTGCCTGCGATTACGCCGGCCGTGCAGTGAGGGGGGAGGGGGGGGGCTACTCGCCGGCCCCTTAGACATCCATTATCAACGGCGTGTATCCCGCCAGGATTATGTGCATGTCACTTTCTCCCCGCTCGCCGTATTCCCGAGCGGGGGGAGGAGAAAACGGAATCCATAGTTCTCTGGCCCTGTGGATTACCGTAATGACTGGGACGGATTCCAGCCGTATCAGAGCGCAATACGGCGCGCAGTATGGCTGAAATCCGCTCCCTGTATTTCATGGAGTATGTGTGGAGTAGTTACTATAAGAGACATGTCAGATGTCGCAGGTCTTCTTTGAATTGCATTGCAACTTTTTCCTCAAAACAAATACACATATATATATATATTGTGACGCCTCACCTGCGTCCGGACGCCCTCCTGAGCCGTCCTGGGGGTCCTTTAGTCACGGATCGCCGCCCTTTTGTAGATCGGTAATTGGCACATACAATAAGGCACTCTTGACTGCAGGCTTTGGGTTCATGGCCTCAACAGGTTTTATTCAACACAGCTATTACAAACAAAATCCTCGGCGTCTGGCCACTAACTTTTACATTAGAAAAATGACCCTGTCTATCGGTATTCTGGACCTAATGTCCAGCATCAACACAGTGTACTCTCTTCGTACGTTATTGGCATTCCCTCATGCATCTGGGGGCCAGAGCCTCTCCGGTTCCTCTGCTGCACTACCAGCTAGCAGACACGCCCCACTGTACACCTGAAAGACCCGGCTTTTTATTAGGACTCCCGAGCCCTATCCAAAATGTGACCTGGAAATGGGGAGTTGACGCCACCCAACGCCATGGTCTACTCCCAATAAGAGCCAACCCAGGAACGGCTGAAAAGCCAAACTAATCCTATATGTTGCCAACCATTAGAGTGGCTGACATACATACAGCTGGCTCTTATCCCACCAAGGCCAGGTATCTTGGTGGCATGTTGTATATACCAACTCTGGTATATCTCCACCTAGTGGCAGCAACAGGCAACTACATGTAGCCAGTCTGTCACAATATGTGTATGTGTATATTATATATATATATATATATATATATATATATATATATATATATATATATATATAATATTTCCCCATGTTCTGCCTATTGAAACATCAGTCTTCACTGTAGTCCTGACCAGTCTGTCTTAACAGCATTATGAGCCCCTGGGCAGGACATTGCAGTGGGCCCTGTCTAAATACTTGACATTACACTAGGTCATGTGTCCACCCCCAAGCACATCCATATTATCATACCACTTATGTCTGGTAACCGTCAGCCTGCAGTCTACAAGACTGCATGGCAGGGCAGGGAGCCTTTGGCTCCCTTCTTCATCATGGTTTTTATTTGTTTGCACATACTAAAAACAGTAAACAAACAGTAAAATAAGAAAATCCAACCATGGAATCCTGGGTATGTTTCTTGTATTCCTAAGCACACCCCACATGGGGGCCCCTATACCTGTGGGGCCCCCGGGCAACTGCTTAGTGTGCCCAATGAAAAAGATGTCCCTGGTCCTGACATTCTATTCATCACTCAGTATGAAGAAAGCTGAAATGAAAAGGTTGCAGCTGATGTAGGAGGGCATATTAAGAAAATGAATTGTAGAAAGACATATAGATCACACTTTTCATGCAGGATTATAGTCAAATTCTAGTCTAACTTATTGCTCTGTTCTTCTGTCAGTTCTCACTGACGCTCTAGCATTTTATTCATCAGCTCAGATGCCCAACATGAACAGTTCCATCATATGCATGCTATGTCCATGCTGCTGCATAACCTGAGCCCCAACAGGAGCTGCAGTCCTTCTTACATGAAAAAACTTTGAGATTCTCGGTTCACATATTTTGATCAAAAGATGTTTAAGCTGCCCACGACTTTCAACGTGATCTCAGATCGGGCAGTCCTACACTATCTTACCTCTCAAATAGAGCCAATTCAAGCCTCTCACTGGGTCAACCGCCTCCATTATCCAGAGAGAAAAAAAATAAAACACACCAAACACTGCAAGCTGCACTTTATGACAGCCTGTGAGAGTGGGCGGGGACAGAAACCCAAAATGGAGCACCCCTTCCTCCCCATATAGGTTAAAATCAATATACACCAAATATAACATATGGTTCTGCACAAAAAACATTTCTGAAAAAACATATGCAAACCTGGGTGCTACTGGCAGGGCTGCGGCACACACATATATATATATACACACATGTACACCGAGAATCTCAAAGTTTTTTCATGTATGATAGATAGCATAAATGCTTCTTTAGGGATTTCCACGTAATGTGCAGTCCTTCTTACACCCATTTTGAACCTATGGGAATAATAAATATTATTTTATAGGGGTTGATTGATATATAAGGTTAAACTACACGGATCACGGGCTTCTTCTTGCCTGCCTGTGTCAGTTTTCACTGTCATCTCTGTGTTCTATTCACAAACCAGGATGAAATATTGAAGCTAACAGTGAGTGGTTTGTGTAAGACAGCAGCCTGCAACCTGTGGCTCTCCAATATAAGAGAGTTATAGCTTTGCTATTGCCGCAGGTTGGAGGCCACCGTTCTCAGATCTCTGCTTCCGCTCACCGTGTTCTAATTCTGGGTAATTACTGTAATACAGAAGGTATAATCATTCCAAATAAACACAATTTTAATGGCTCTTCCCTGATACATCCACCTCGTAAATGACTCATGGCCGCCATAAGATAATGAATCGCCATCGTGCAATGTCTGCCGCTAATGAAATAGAATTGGAGCCTTTAGTGTTTCTGGGGAATGGATATTGTTCGCTAATTATCTGGTTTTGTGCTCGTCAAGATAAGGAACTAAAGAGAAACTGCAGGACATGTCTATTTGGGCTTTTAAATTATACTAAATGTGTCACAGATCCTGCATCTTAAAGGGCCCCTGAAATATCCGATATCCCTGGTGCATAGAGGTTCTATCCTGTTATTTCTTTAGACATTTCTCTCAGAAGATGTATCCATAAATGTGGGTAGTAACTCCCAATTTCTAGATTCTTATGCAAAACAGCCATATTTCAGTGTCTTTAGGGGGTTGTACCACAAAATAAATTTATCAAATGTATCACCTATCCACATGGCCCCAATCTCTAAAACGAAGTGCCAGAACCTTGTCCTTCCCCATCGTGGTCACACAACAACTTTATTAAAGTTTTTTGTGTTCTAAAGTTGTGTCCAATGAATATTATAACACCAACAAGCAAAAGGGTGACAAAGTTTTGGATTTGTGACTTTCAGGCGCCATATCTCACCATCCACTACAGCTTTGTACATGAGGCTACCATCATTTTATAGACAATCATCTTTGCTATCTCATACACTACGTTGACCTGCAACTATTTAGCATACGCTTAGTTCTGCAGATTCTTGTCAAGTAACTGCATTGTTACTGTTTTGCTCCTGGTGGTGGGACATTCTTTTTCTTCTTGCTTACTACACATTACAAACTGTTATCACATTCCCTAATAGCTCAGTGTGTTATTAGGCTGATTCCCAAGCGAAATGTCACTGGTTGGATTGGAATCGAGGAGCAGCCATGAAGAAGATTTCCCAAGAAAAGAGAAATATCATCATCCAGCTCATCGATAGCAGTCTGTGAGCAAGAAAATTGCCAAACTGCATCATGTGAGGCCATGACAGCTGGAACAATATGAAATGAAGTTCATCCATTCAAAAGCCAAGAGGTGGATGTCCAGGCAAAATATTAGAGTCATCAAGTCACCTCATTTCTCACTTCTCAGTTTCTTATTTTCTCAGTTCTGACGCAACAGACACGGCAGTGAAGTGTTTTACAGCCAAAGACGTTGGATACTTGACCAGGATCAATGGTGGCCTCAATGCTGAGTTATATGTGAGTGTCCTGCAACATGAGTTACTTCATATCCTCAAGTACTATGGGTATGAAAAGGACGACATAGTGTTCTTGCAGGAGAGCTACCAGAAGCATACTTCAAGTTTAGCAAAGAAATGATTGAATGACAATGAAGTAGAGTTGCTGTATTGGCCTCCACAGTCCCCAGACCTCAACCCAATCGGACACTTGTGGGTAGAGTTGAAGAAAAAGTTGTATTTGTATCCAAGTCCAGTCATCACCAACATGTGATGTGAAAGCTGGGATGAAAATGAAGACCTGGGATCAGATTTCTGTACAAACATACTTTAATTTCATTGAGAGCAGGCCCAGAAGATTCAGGTAGTGATGAAAGTCAAAAGTGTAATATTGAATAAATTATAATAAAAATTACAATTTTTCCTTTTTAGTGGGGGAGCAAACCATAACAAAGTCATAACAATTACATGCACAAAATCTGTTAAAAACTAAGAAGGATGCTCAAATTTTAGTTGGAAGTAAATTTATGTATGAGGTAAACCAAGGTGACTGTTCAATTAAATGTGGTTACGCCTCCATATTCAGTGCTGATGGGATGGTGAGATTGGAGCTGAAGTCAGAAGTTCAAAACTTGTTCTCATTTGACTTGATTGCGATGTTCTACCTATAGCTGATTATGTATTCAATGTAATAAAGCTGGAAGATTCCATTTTACTCTATGTAAAGTTATCAGTTAAACATGCGCCATGTATGGGGGAGTCAGAGTTAGATAACTTTAAGGAGTCTGAGTCGGAGCTTTGATTTACCGACTCCACAGCCCTGCTGCCAGCGATTCCTTCCAACCACCAATTATTTAATGAGGATGGGAATAAACCACAGCTAAACACCCCTGGTGACAACTCTTCTCCTGGGACAACAACGAATCTTGCATGCTGAAGTTTAGATGAAGTCAAAGTAGAGTCGGCACACACCCATACGCATATTACAGTCAGCTGGCCCCACCAACAATGGGCCCAGCCAAATAGTATTACTGCGTTTGCAAAGGTCTAATCTATTATTATTATTTGTTGAAGCTAATGATTAAAAAAAACAAAAATGCTGCCTTGGTCAAGCAAGTGGTCGCCTTTAATGGAACAATGTTGAACCACATTATTATTATCATTCGCTAATATCCAGATTAGCCACCATGTACAACACAGGCAGTTATCTGGAACCATGCTGACTGCAGTGCATCCAACAGTTGTTGGACGGTGCTTGGGGAGGATATATAGAGGCAACATGACTGAGGTGGTCCCACATCGCTTATTCGTAATCGTGCCACTTGTCCACTCACAATACACTTTCACCACAGCAGCACCATGACCACAACGAGGCATGTGTGCAGACAGCCTATCACACACCTTATATACCCACCAAGCCAGCTCCTGATACATGATTTCCTTCATGAGCTCCACGCTGCTGACATTAAAAATGGAAAGTGGTCATAATAATGCGACTCGGCTGTAATTCTTCCCCTGTGGCAAGACTTGAGATTACTTCTTTTGATTCCCTCATCTAGATTTAGCCCTGATGAGATATTAGTTTTTTTATGGGTCGTTCATCAGGTAAATACTAGTTAATTCTGGGCACGACATGGAGATCAAGGCATTCAGAGAAGGGGTTTTT
>JAODAL010081195.1:0-11990 GCA_025379985.1 Phyllomedusa bahiana | reverse complement strand
CGTCGGTTTCCGGGCCGAATATGTGCATTCAATGGGAAGTGGGAGGACTTTTCTCCGCTCATCCGCGTGAGAAAAAACCGCCCCCCCCCCCCCCCCACGCCGGCCTGTGGTGACGGGAAAAACCGACCGGTATTTGTCATTGCAGTGGGGATGCGCCATTCACAACCACCAGAGAGATAAGGAGATCATTGCAACCTTTTGTTTTTACCCATCACCTCCTGGTATAACTCTCTCGACTAGCCGGTATTCTGGGGGCTTTGATGTACCGCTATCCCATAACCGGGAGCTTTACCTCAGCCATATCCAGAGCACCAAGCTCTGGAAACCCTTGTAACTGTACCCATATTGTGTGAATTTGTCCTTACTCAGCGGTCCCCCAACCTTTTTCTACCAGGGACCGGTGATGTATACGACAATTTTTTCTATACGGCCCACGAGGTGAGGAGGGGGGGGGGGGGGTATTGGGGGCATGGCTTATTATAGGGCGGGGTTGATGTTTAGAATCACACACAAAAAAACCCCCCAATATAGTGTATACTGTTGCATTTTATGGGTAAAGTATGGTAACCAGATTTTAATAACTGAGATCTGATTGTCAGCTCTGTGGGTCATTATACACTTATCTTAATAATTGCTGCACCCACAGATGTGATAATGCATTCTGCATAAAAATTGATCAGCTTCTGTGGTCAGCATTATACATGGTATATAATTATACATATTAATCAGCCTCTGTCGTATTTTACGAGATATATGCCCCCTTTAATAAATAAATATAAGCCCCAGTAGTGATAGTTAAACATAGGGCCCCCCCTGCCCCCATGTAGAAGTGATACATAGACTGACCCCGAGTAGTATAAAACATAGCTGCGCCCCATAGTGATAATACTGCCCCCAGTATGAGTACATAGCTGCCCCAGTAGATGAAAGTATACAACATAGCTGGCCCACAGTAGTATGGGATACATATCTGCCCCCCGAGTAGTAGTAATACGATAGCCTGCCCATTAAGTAGAAAAACATAATCCTGCCCCTAGTAATAGTAGATACGTAGGCTTGCACCAGAAGGTATTTGATTCATAGCAGCCCCCAATATAGTGATACATAGCTGCCCCCAATAGTAGTGATACAAACTGCCCCCATATGGAGTAGTGATATCAAAGCTGCCCCCAGTAGTATTGTTATATAGCTGCCCCCAGTATTATTGAAACATAGCTGCCCCCAATAGTAATGATATATAGCGCTGCCCTGCCCCCAGTATAATGAGTATATAGCTGCCCCCAGATAGTATGAAGATATTATGCGCGACCAGTATAGTGATATATATAGCTGCCCCGCCAGTAGTAGTGAATATACTGCCCCCAGAAGAATGATATAAATCTGCTGCCCCCAGAATATTGATATATAGCTGCCCACCAGGAAGTAAGAATATACTAGCTGCCCCCAGTAGTAGTGATATATAGCTGCCTCCAGAAGGCAGCCAGGGACAATTATTTAAAAAAAAAAAAAAGTAATAATCAGTTCGACTCACCTTTTCCGCACGATCCACGTCCGAGCCTCCTCCTCACAGCAGCCGATAACCAGCAGCGACGGCACGGGGGTGGACGTCACTGCTCATCACACTTCACCCGCCGTTCATGACGCTGTAGAGACGGAGCTCAGTGAGCCGCCCGCAACTACAGCAATAGGGAATGCAGCCTGTAATGCAACGCACCTGCTTTCCCTGTAATGCCAACCGCACGCTGAGCGCACTGCTAGGTCTGCGCGGCCGTATTATAAGCGGCCGCGCAGAGTAAAGCCGACCGCTCCTGACTGAAAGTCACGGGCGCCGGCATCTGGTGTAGCCGGCGCCGCGGACCGGCAGGAGACGCGCTAAGGCCCGGTGCCGGTCCGCAGACCGGGGGTTGGAGACCCCTGCTCTATCTAGTTCTCTCCCTCGGGGGCGATGGGGCGGGGGCCGTGTGACGAGATCTCGCAGCATTGTATCAGCACAGTATCTATTTTCTTCACCTTTTAGGTGTATGTGATTGTGTCTCTTCTACCTATCTGCATATGGGTACTACTGTTCTGTGTTTTGTTTTTCTTTTTTGTGTACTTTTTTGCTATTATCTTTTGTTTTTTTTCTTTAGTGAAGATGGAGCCGTCTTGTTGCTTCATCCTTATTATTATGATACCAAAGTATTTCATTAGTGCTACTTTCATTGCTTAGTGCTCTTATTTGTACTAATGCTGCCTTATATTGTGTCTTTGTGTATCAAACAGTATCTCATCTATTGGACGGTTATTATGTTTTTGCTATTGTAAAATGTAATAAAAATTATGTTTATAAAAAAAACAAAAAAACACACAAAAAAATAGGATACATATTCACCTTTATGGTCCCCACCATTCCTGCATCAATGCTGTTGGTGGTATCCCCCAGCCTCTATTGAGTTCCTGTTCATGAGTCAGTGCATTGCTGCTGCAACCGATCAGTGGTTTTAGTGGTTAGGTGCCATTCCCTTGAAACCATTCAGCTTTCTAGTCACCCCCAGTTCAGCACCGATGATGTTGGCAGTCTTCCCTGCTGTCTGTTAATGTACGGCTGCTGCAAACTGCACATGACCACTTCACCTGTCACCAGTCATCACTGTTCGCTTTGCTGAAGCCAATGATGGGCTGCAGCAGTCACACACTGATTGCCCGACAAGAAATCAAGAGAGACTGAGGACACTGCCAAGAGTGAGTATATGTTGTTTTTTTTTGTTTTATTACATGGTTCTACTTTTTTTTCTTTAAAGGGGTTTTGCCACAATGTAATGTTGACGTGGGATCCTCCAAAATGGGTATTTAATCACTTTTCTAAATATATGTGATTAAAAAAATTGCAGCCTGAGAGAGCTACAGGCTGCCTTACCTGCCCTTAGTTACTTAAAAGCTTCTATTAGATACGACCTGACAAGAGCTGCTGGCCGGGCTTGCGCAGAGAAAGCTCTTATCTGATGAGAGGGAGCTGAAGAAGCTTTCAAGGCACCGGGTAGAAATATGTTGTCTTTTGTATACAGAATCCACTAGTTGTAGTGTGATTATCTGAGTAGATCCCTGCTTTATCTGATGACAGGGAACATGAAGGAGCTTTCAAGAGGCTGTGGAGAAAAGGTGTTGTCTTTTGTATACAGAATCCACTAGTTGTAGTTTGATTATTTGAGTGAACATTGCACACGATCCCTTATGCATGGCTCTGTGCTCTGGCAGTCTCTCTCTCTCTCAGCTCAGCTTGTTTACATTTGCTTCTTAGCAGATAAGGCACTTCCTGGCAAAACACCTTTAACGTGGCATTAATCTGTCAGGTGATATACTTTTAAAGGGGTTTTCCAACATATCATTGCCCTTTTGAAAAAAAAAATGTATATAAAAAAAGAGAAGTTAATAATTACTCTTTTACTCTAACAGTAAAATGTATTGATTCAGGTAGTACACCAATGCTTGTAATCCAACACCAGTTTCTAGCACAGGTTTGTAAAACACATTGGATTTTTTTTTTTTTCTAACATTGACAAGCAAATATTCAGTAAACAAACTACACCTATGTGGCTCTGCCAGATTAGGGGAATAGCACTGGTTACATATCTATAGTATCCTTTTAAGCCAATAATTACAGCTATAAAGGACCACTCCAGTTTTTTTTTCCTTATGTTCCTTAGGAATTGCTTGTAGGTACACAGTAGTGTCAGTAACTTTGCTTACCTGCAGCTGAATACAGGACGTCTGGCTGATGCAGGCTCTGTTATGACCTACACTTTGATTAGCTTTAAAAAAAAAAAAAAAATAAGACAAAAAAAAATAATCAAACACTGTGCTTTTGCAGGAAGCCTGCCTCTCTATACCTTCCTATGAGGTTGACTTTCTACCTCCTATAGAAAATCACTTCGGGGTCACACAACCATGTTAAAGGGGTTTTGCCATGATCTCATTTCATACCTCCTGCATCCAGCTCTTCAGCTCTGTGCGCTCAGAAGGGGCTTTGTGTGATTTGTTTGAATTGCATATCATGTGACCCAATCAGGATGAATCCCCAAAGGCCTTTCCTCTTTGTAGTCAAAGAAAGGTCTGTTTATGTAAAGGATTCTGAGTAGCTGAGAGGTAAAGTTTTTGCCTCCAGGCACAAGGGTCCTTAGTTCGAATCCCTGCAGGAACCAAATCTGTGTTGTTTTTTTTTTCTCTTTATCAGTGCACAGACCTGATTGAGGTTTTCTTTTTTTTATTTGCTTTGTTTGATTTAATTACTAAGGAGCACAGAGGACAGGAGTAGAATGAAAGCTCCTGGGGTTTGAACACTCATTAGCTGCCTGAAGGAGAGGTGATGTCTGAGCAGTGCGGCCCGGCCCGAGGAGCTCTCAGCCCGGTCGTATCCCCTGGGGACGAGCTGTTTAAAAAATGGATCACTAAAGGAGCATCTAAGACAAAAACGGGCCAGAATTTTTAATAATAAAAGAATGGGGAAAATGTTTATTATTTCATTTGCAAGCTTCTCATTTTAATTTTAAGGGCTTGGGCCCCACGCTGGTTTTTCAGCTGGTTTTTGGGTTTGAAAACCGGCTGTCAAACTTTATCACGGACCTCTATAGAAAATTCATGCAGCGGTCAACCCTACACGGACTTTATGGCGGACTTTTTTTTTAGACCGCCGACGGGTCCCGATAAACATTGAAAAATGTTCATTCTTCCGCTAGGTTTTCGGGTGGAATAAAGAACATGTCAATGTGTAGGGGAGGTTTTCTCAGCAAACAGCGAAAAAAAGCCGCCCCCCCCCCGCAGCCGTGGGGCATGGCTGCAAAACAGAGCAAATACCGGTATTTGCTCGGTGCCGTGGGGATGTGCCCTAAGTGTTTCAGTGCAGGTCACACAATCCAGTGGCAGCAGTGAGCAATCCTGTACTCAGCAGCGGATAAGCAAATTACTGCGCTACTGTGTACCTAGAATAAATACTGAATAAACTAAAGGAAAGAAAAACTGGAATGGCCCTTTTAAAGACTAGACATGAAGGAATTTTAAGAAATGTATGATACAATGAAACATTTGTTCCCTGTAAAATGTCCTTTAAATATCTGGGCTATGAGTCATGTCTTAAGTGCTTCACATATAGTAAACACGTCTGGACACCAGCCCTGGCCAAACCTCTCGACAGCTGAACTCCTACTCTTAAAAAAAAATACACCTTCTCTTTTTATAATCACATACAAAAGCGGAAGCAATTGCCAAACACAGAGATACAACAGCTGTGGCCATGGACAATATAAATCTAGTCCGAATGCAAAAGCGTAGACATGGCCTGCTTCATATGGAGAACTGTTCTAGATCCAAAGCAATGAGGAGCAACAGCAGTGAGCAAAGACCAGCACAAGAAGGGGATAGGCCATCACTTGGTGGGGTCCAACTCCTGGCATCCTCACCGATCAGCTGACCGAAGGGGCCACTACATGGTCCCTGCTGTGGTCTCTTCACTGTATGTTAGGTAGCAACTGTGCCTGGTACTGCAGCTCCGTCACTGAACTGGACACAATCACTATTAGGCTATAGCTACATAGCAAATCTGACAGTATTTTAACATCTTACATCTTGATGTTCAGATTTCAGCCGGCACAGTAAACAGAAGTGTACTGGAATCCACCAGAAGATAGAACATGTTCTATATTCTGGCAGAGGCTGGCGGTAGAAATCTGACAATAGAAAATCCGTACTGTGTAGACTACAGCTTGGATTTGCTATTGCGGTCTATGAGCAATGGTTATAGTCGGATTTTCACTAGATTCTAAACACTGAATCCGCTGAAAATCCGACCAGAAAGCAGTGCTGTGTAGACACAGCCTTATAAAGCACTGTACAAGGTAAACAATGAAGAGGCAGTAGTGCTCATTAGAGCCCACTAGTCAGCAAATTATTAAGGCTGCGTTTACACAGTAAAGACCAAATACTGGTCAGATTTGCTGACGGGTATTTGGTCTTTTTTTGGCCCACAGGGTGACGTGTTTTTTTCTCCGTGGTTTGCGGATTCAAACCCTCCCCCTTCGCACCCACATGGTTCATGTTCTGCCTGAAAACTGGGCAGAAGAATGAACATGTTCTAAGTTTTTCGGCGGTGTAAAAAAAACGTCTGGCAGAAAATCCGTGCATTGGGGACTGCTGCACAGATTTTCTATTGAAGTCTATGGGGGAGCGTTGCTTGTCGGTTTTCAGATGGTTTGTAAAACCGCAAACCGTCTGAAAAACCGACAAATAACCGTGGGGACAAGCCCTAAAGGTGTCAGAGTCCAACCAACTCGATGTGATATTGATGCCCTATCCAAAAAATAGGCTGTTAGTATTGTGCTTCCTTCACACACAATTTTTAATAATGGTTTTTTGTCTGGAACCCCTCCCCACTCATAAACTACAATTATTTTATTTGTTCATGTTTTTGTTTTGTAACTATTACAAAATTATTTCCTTAGCTAAGCCAACTGTCCCAGATCAGTAGTGGAAATGAAACCTGAACCTCTGACTGGACAGTATGCGCCTCAGTACATCATGTGTTTCGGGAGCTCGCGCTAATACACGCGTACTCCTGCGGCGCCGGGGGGGGGGGGGAGCTTTAGTTTTGCCAGAGCAGCTTAAACAATTAAAGCTGAGCTCATATTGGTTGCTATGGGTAACAAAGACAGTCTCACAATTAATTTTACTGCACGTGTCCTGAGAGTCACAGACGCAGCAATGTGCACGTGTCCTGAGAGTCACAACCAGCCAAAAGTGCACTTGTCCTGAGAGTCACAGACGCAGCAATGTGCACCTGTCCGAGAGTCAAACCCCAAGGTGCACATCACTTTTCCCGAGAGTCACAGACGCAGCAATGTGCACTGTCCCGAGAGTCAGACGCAGCAATGTGCACTTGTCCCGAGAGTCAGACGCAGCAATGTGCCCCTGTCCCTGAGTTCCAGAGCAGCAATGTGCACCTGTTTCCCCAGAATCAAACCCAGCAATGTGCACTTGTCCCGAGAGTCACAACCAGCAATGGCACTTGTCCGAGAGTCAACACAGCAATGTGCACTTGTCCCGAGAGTCAAACCAGCAATGTGCACTTGTCCGAGAGTCCACAACCAGCAATGTGCACTTTGTCCGGAGTCAGACGCAGCAATGTGCACTTTGTACCCGAGAGTCCACAACCAGAATGTGCACCTGTCCCGAGAGTCACAGACGCAGCAATGTGCACCTGTCCCGAGAGTCACAGACGCAGCAATGTGCACCTGTCCCGAGAGTCACAGACGCAGCAATGTGCACCTGTCCCGAGAGTCACAGACGCAGCAATGTGCACCTGTCCCGAGAGTCACAGACGCAGCAATGTGCACTTGTCCCGAGAGTCACAGACGCAGCAATGTGCACTTGTCCTGAGTCACAGACAGACGCAGAAATGTTGCACTTGCCCCTGAGAGTCACAGACGCAGCAATGTGCACTTGTCCTGAGAGTCACAGACGCAGCAATGTGCACTTGTCCTGAGAGTCACAGACGCAGCAATGTGCACCTGTCCTGAGAGTCCCAGACGCAGCAATGTGCACCTGTCCTGAGAGTCACAGACGCAGCAATGTGCACCTGTCCTGAGAGTCACAGACGCAGCAATGTGCACCTGTCCTGAGAGTCACAGACGCAGCAATGTGCACTTGTCCTGAGAGTCACAGACGCAGCAATGTGCACTTGTCCTGAGAGTCACAGACGCAGCAATGTGCACTTGTCCTGAGAGTCACATACACAGACGCAGCAATGTGCACTTGTCCTGAGAGTCACATACACAGCAATGTGCACTTGTCCTGAGAGTCACACTTAACAGGGATGTGGGTCGGAGTCGTGGAGTCGGAGCCCATTTTGGTGGAGTCGGAATAAAATAGACCGACTCTGACTCCCAAAATATTTAATAAATTGGCCCAGTTAGTTCATTGCAGTATGTGCCGAATAATTTTCTAAGAATTTGTGAAAATAATAAAAATGCCTGTAAAGGTCTGCTCTATTCCTTATATAAGCATCTAGGCTCTTAATTGAAAATGAATGTGTGCTGCATTTTAAAGTACATGCTCATTTTTGTGAAGCTTTTTGCTACAGATCAGAGGAAAAAGCACTGGGAAGGAATGGCTGCACTCATCACAGATCTGCTAGAGAAAACGGGTTTAAAGAAGTTTTCTTACTACATAAAGGG
The DNA here is from genome assembly GCA_025379985.1 of Phyllomedusa bahiana. Classification (NCBI taxonomy): domain Eukaryota; kingdom Metazoa; phylum Chordata; class Amphibia; order Anura; family Hylidae; genus Phyllomedusa; species Phyllomedusa bahiana. Next base: position 3,789 of record JAODAL010081195.1, on the reverse strand, counting down.
ACTGTTATAGAACAACATTTGGTAAATATTTGTCAGTAGATTTTACTTCAGTCATGAACAATAGACAGTTCAGCAGGTCTCTCACTGCACACAGGTTTTATGTAACCTGCATACCAGAAAGCCTGTTATCTGATTAGCTGAGAGGAGTAACCTCACCCCCAGGGAATGATGGGACTGAGTTCTGAGTGACTTACAAGGTTTAGCACCATTATCTGCAGTAAGCAAAGTATACAAGTGTTGTGACTGTGAGGACTGGAAAGCTTGACTTTATCTGTAATTGTGTTGGAAAAACACAATTTCCTGCTCTGGGTAGGAAGAAAGGGCATGAAGTAAAATGCAATCACTTGCTGGAGACCCCCCCAGCGGGAGACAGAGTGACTGCTTGTCACCAGTGAATCATCGTGCGAGAAACACCTTTAAGGCAAGTACTTCTTAGCATATCTAAACTTTCAATAAACTGTGCATAAATCAATTGTCCAGTATATTTCTCTCTGAAATGCTTCATGTGTTTCTTGCTTCTCCTCTGAGCTCTTGTTTGGAGAGATTAGCTGCTCCGATGGCTTATATATGCTATACATAGAATTTAAGGGGGGAAACGGTTTTCTAACATCTCATATTTAGAAATACAGAAACACACATGTGAGAGTACTGTAGTTGTAAAAGCTGTTGCCAAAGCACTGCATAGTTTCACTTTGTAGACTGTGAAGCAGTATGATGTAAAACACCCAGGGCCTGATGTATGAAAACAGTCTAGGTGTAGAAGTTTTTGTTGCCCATAGCAACCAATAAGAGCTCCCATTTTATATAGTGCTGTGGAGAAATTAAAGCAGAGCTCAAAGAAAGTTTTAGACCAAGACCGTTTTCATACATCAGGCCCTGTATCCAGAGAAAAGCCTGATACTGAAAGTTCAGCATAAAGATATCTAATAAAACACATATTACAAATTTTTTTATTTGTCATAATATCGTACTATTGATTTATGCAAAGTTTGTTTTATTTCTACCCAAAGTTAAAACTCTCAAATTCTTTCAGAGATTACAATATACCTTTTTTTTTTTTCATAGGACAAAATTATTTGGGGACAAATTTTTATATTATTATAAAAAGTCTAAGAAGCTTCCTATGAAGTCAGCTGTCTTTGACATTTCACACTGACGGAAGAAAAAAATATTTTGTATGTCAGTGTAAGAAAAAGTGACCCAGATGAAAAACAAATGCTGTGATGTCAAAATCATGCATATTCAGGAAGCGTAAAAACCTCCTGCAAGAGCTTCCAATCTAAAAAGACATTTAAACCGCTTCCACCCCGAAGTTTTCAAATCTGTGACTGAGAAGGATCAGAGTGACACCAAAAAAACCAGTGCCCAGCACTTCCCGCCAGGCAAAGGAGGACGAAAAAGTGTCTCAAACATCAGTAATAAGATATTTTGAAGTGACAAAATTACTGTAACAATGACAGCAGATGTGTTTAAAAGACAGCTCATACAGCTTGTTGTGAAGGACGGTGTACCATTATCATTATTTGCTCGACCAGCTTTTACAGCTCTTAATGGAGAAATGGCCCCAAACTTGTGTTTTCTCCGAAAGAGAAAGTATTAGAAAATTTGTGAATTTAAGAAACCTTTAACCAAAAAGAAATCTTAAAAAGATTCTCAAGAGACGCTTTATATATCTTAAATGGATGCCTGCACACTTCAGAGTTTAACTATTTTGCATAAATGTTCGATTTGTTTTTGACAAAAAAAAATTTGTTACCAAGACGCTGGCAGTAAAGGACACTAAAGGGTCATCCCCACAGTCAGGCCTTAAATGGAAAATGTTCTGCAAGATTATGAACTCAAAAAAAAAACAGATTCTTGCTATTGTAACAGACAATGCTTCAAATATGACACGTACAATTAAACTGATGAATGAGAATAAGGGAAAGGGGAACAACAGTTAGAAGAAAACTTTGGATTCAGTATGTGGGAGATGGAAGGCCACAGCCTGATCTTGTAACTGAGGAACAAACAGATATCCTACAGACAACAGCAACATGATACTCTAGAATTAGATCTTGCTGAAGCTGCTTCAAAATTCTGTCATTTTTCACATGCCTGTGCACACACTGCAGCTGGCGATAAGGGGACAGTCTGCAAGAAGGGACATGCTGGGACTCGGATTGGCAAGGTGAGGCAATTGGCTATTGCTGCCCGAACCCCTAAATTTATTCTATCTTGAAGAGACGTGCTGGAAAGGGGCAATTGTAGATCAAGGGCCCCTCGGGGGGGCAGTATTATTTGATGATTGAACGATTAGTTGACTGAAACCCTTTCTTTTGGGGCATGGCCAACCCTCAGGTGACATTTAAATGAAGGTCAATGGACACAGGGGGCTGAATTAAAAGAACTGCTTTTAAACACCCATTCACAGTGACTAAAAATTAAAAAGCTGAGGATTTTAACTCCTGGAACTTTCATAAAGGAGTGGAAGAACTTGCTTTTTAAACCTATCCCAAAGAGGAGGCTTTAATCGCAGATGGCATTGCGCTTCAATGAAAAGGAGAGAGACCCCGTTATTAGATAATAAATTCTTTTGGGAGCTGTTTATGTGGACCCCAAATCATCGTAATATTTTCTGGATGATCAACAGATTTCTAAAGGGAAAAAGAAGCTCTGACTGAGGTAGCAATTAGGATGAGTGGGCACAAAAAGGACTGCCAAGAAGAAGAGGAATTGGGTCTTGCCAGTGCTGCCTCCCATAATCTTCAGCCTCATCAGATGAAGAGTTTTAACTTTGGGAAAAGGTATTTGGAAGACATGGAGCAGGCAAAGCGTTGCCCGCAGGGAAAAAGATCCAACTCCACAGCAAACAGACTGACTGTTGTCAGCAAAATTTTTCACTTGGCTCTCAAAGAAGTAGAAGAGTTCAACCATTCATCAAAACTGACTGTGGCTGAGGCAATTCCTTTATACCCCGAGATTGTTAGAGATGTTGCCCATGTGGTCAACCCTTGTTTGCCCCCAACCCAAGTTAGTGTTAGAGAGGTGTTCTCTAGCCTTAAAATAATTCGATCAGATTTGAGGTCATCTATGAAAGAGGATCTGAAGGAGGCAATACTTTTTCTCAGAACAAATTCATGAAATCCACAAATGTTATTCAGGACGTTGTTGTTGAAAACTTTTTTTTTTCCCCACTTACGCCCCGTTTTGCATATTTGCAATTTTAAAAAAGTTTTTTGTGTTTTTAAAGTTTTATCCAATAAATATATTTTATATTCTACCTAAATAGCTTTTATTATTGTATCATAAGATGATAAAAAGCTTAAATTAAGTTATTTTTATATGTATGAGGGAGTCGGGGTTAGGGGAAATTGAGGAGTCGGAACTTTGGCTTACTGACTCCACAGCCCTGGTCACACACACAGATGCAGCAATGTGCACTTGTCCCGAGAGTCACACAAAGACGCAGCAATGTGCACTTGTCCCGAGAGACACATACACAGACGCAGCAATGTGCACCTGTCCCGAAGTCACACAACACGACGCAGCAATGTGCACCTGTCCTGAGAGTCACAGACGCAGCAATGTGCACCTGTCCCGAGAGTCACACACAGACCCAGCAATGTGCACCTGTCCTGAGAGTCACATACACAGACGCAGCAATGTGCACCTGTCCTGAGAGTCACATACACAGACGCAGCAATGTGCACTTGTCCTGAGAGTCACAGACGCAGCAATGTGCACCTGTCCCGAGAGTCACAGACGCAGCAATGTGCACCTGTCCCGAGAGTCACATACACACAATTC